>JAXCGZ010015318.1:85000-103948 GCA_037179515.1 Halocaridina rubra | reverse complement strand
TAGGAGACTGAAAGGGCATTATGAATGTTCTTGTCTGCCGCCTAGTGGGCATCTTTATTACTTTCAATGTAAACAAAACATGGATTCGTTCATTAACAAAATAACAATTATATCAAATATTGTAACAGAGTCACTGGAGTCGGGGGAGATTCCAAGATGCTGGAAACAAGCAAATGTGATACCTATCTTCAAAAAGGGAAGGAGGGATACGGCTCTGAACTATAGACCAGTTTCCTTGACCAGCATAGTTTGCAAAGTTGTGGAGAAATTACTAAGGAAACATATCTCTCTTCACTTGGAATCCTTCAACTTTTTGTCAGTGAGGCAACATGGCTTCAGAGAAGGTAGATCAACAGTAACAAACTTATTAGAATTTTATGATGAGGTAAGCCAAATCTTACAGGAAAGAGAGGGCTGGGCAGATTGCATATTCCTAGACTTCCAGAAAGCGTTTGACACTGTTCCACATGGGAGACTTATTAGGAAGCTGTAATCAATAAACTTCCTAATAGGTGGAAATGTTTTGGAATGGATAAAAACTTACTTAGAAGGAAGGGAACAGAGGGTTAGAGTAAGACACTCAGTGTCTGAATGGAGAAGAGTTAGTAGTGGAGTTCCACAGGGTTCAGTTTTAGGGCCACTTTTGTTCCTTGTATATGTAAATGACCTACCAGAGTCTGTAAATTCATTCATAAATATGTTTGCAGATGATGCAAAGATTGTGAAGAAAGTAAAAAACGAGAACAATGGTAGAGAACTTCAGGAGGATCTAAATAATCTGCATGAGTGGTCAGAAAAGTGGCTAATGAAATTCAATACTTCAAAATGTAAGGTAATGAGAATGGGTACAAGTGCAAGAAGGCCCAAGCTTGACTACTCGGTGGTTGGGGTACAACTTGAAGAGACAGAAAATGAGAGAGATCTAGGAGTAAACATACTGGCAGATTTGTCTCCAGAAATACATATAAATGGCATAGTAAGGGCAGCATATGCATTCTTATCAAATGTAAGGGTAGCCTTCAGGCACATGGACAAGGAAATGTTCAGAAATATTTATGTAACCTATGTGAGGCCAAAACTGGAATATGTAGCCCCCTTTTGGAATCTGCACTTGAAAAAGCACATAGCTAAGCTTGAAAAAGTTCAAAGACATGCCACGAAACTGGTGCCAGAAATATGCAATCTCAGTTATGATGAGAGGCTGAGGGAATTAGACTTACCATCACTCGAAACTAGAAGAGTGAGGGGGGATATGGTGACAGTCTTTAAATTCCTTGATGGTTATGATAGAGTGGATAGGGATCGATATTTTGATATGGCTGGCTCTAGAACTAGAGGTCATAGTTTGAAGCTTCGTAAGAAAACTTGTTTGCAGGATGTAAGGAAATACTTTTTCAGTGTAAGAGTAGTTGATAATTGGAATTGGCTAAGCGAGGAGGTAGTTAATGCTATCTCAATCCATAGTTTTAAGGACAGGTATGATAAGTATGACTAAGCATAAAATGGAAGCGATCAGGAGACGGGAAGATACGAGCTTTGGGCTCTTTCCCGTAAACACAACTAGGTAATCACAATTAGGTAATCACACACACACACACTGAGAGTAGAGGCACTGAGGACATGAGGTGAAACTATCCAAAAGGAGATTACATCAAAATGAATGAGCTTTTTGCAGTTATTGACTGGAGAACCTTATTTTACAACAAATCTGTACAAGAAATGTATGACATTTTTTGTGAGAAATATGGGAAGGTTGTAGATTGCTGCATACCTGTCACCAAAGTAGGTGTAACTCATGCCAGAGAGAAATGGTTCGATAATGGGTGTAAAAAAGCTAAGGAGTAGAGAGACAAATGCTGGAAAAGGTATAGGAGGAGAAAAAACATAAATGCCTAGCAAACCTACAAAAGAGCAAGAAATGACTACCTAAGTAAAAGGAGAGAGGCAGAGAGAGTCTATGAGATGGACATCACCAGGAAGGCTAAAGAAAATCCCAAGCTTTTCCACAGCTTTATCAGAGGAAAACTGAAGGTAAAAGAACAGGTTTTAAGGCTAAAGAGAGCGGATGGAAGCATCACTGAGACGGATGAAGAGATCTGCAAAGAATTGAACAAGGAGTTTCAGTCAGTATTTACAGTAGAAAATACCCCACCCCCTCAGGTTGCAGTGCTAGAATCTCAAGGGCCGGTATTAGAGAACATCAACCTTACAGCCACAGAGGTATGCAAAGCGCTAATGGATTTAGATGTTCATAAAGCTACAGGTCCTGATGACATATCTCCCCATGTGCTTAAAAAAATGCGCAAACACAATATCAGTGGCACTAAGTATCATATTTAAGGAGTCACTGGAGTCGGGGGAGATTCCAAGATGCTGGAAACAAGCAAATGTGATACCTATCTTCAAAAAGGGAAGGAGGGATACGGCTCTGAACTATAGACCAGTTTCCTTGACCAGCATAGTTTGCAAAGTTATGGAGAAACTACTAAGGAAACATATCTCTCTTCACTTGGAATCCTTCAACTTTTTGTCAGTGAGGCAACATGGCTTCAGAGAAGGTAGATCAACAGTAACAAACTTATTAGAATTTTATGATGAGGTAAGCCAAATCTTACAGGAAAGAGAGGGCTGGGCAGATTGCATATTCCTAGACTTCCAGAAAGCGTTTGACACTGTTCCACATGGCAGACTTATTAGGAAGCTGCAATCAATGGCTAGAATAGGTGGAAATGTTTTGGAATGGATAAAAACTTACTTAGAAGGAAGGGAACAGAGGGTTAGAGTAAGACACTCAGTGTCTGAATGGAGAAGAGTTAGTAGTGGAGTTCCACAGGGTTCAGTTTTAGGGCCACTTTTGTTCCTTGTATATGTATATGACCTACCAGAATCTGTAAATTCATTCATGAATATTTTTACAGATGATGCAAAGATTGTGAAGAAAGTAAAAAACGAGAACAATGGTAGAGAACTTCAGGAGGATCTAAATAATCTGCATGAGTGGTCAGAAAAGTGGCTAATGAAATTCAATACTTCAAAATGTAAGGTAATGAGAATGGGTACAAGTGCAAGAAAATGCGAGAGATCTAGGAGTAAACATACTGGCAGATTTGTCTCCAAAAATACATGTAAAGGGCATAGTAAGGGCAGCATATGCATTCTTATCAAATGTAAGGGTAGCCTTCAGGCACATGGACAAGGAAATGTTTAGAAATATTTATGTAACCTATGTGAGGCCAAAACTGGAATATGCAGCCTCCTTTTGGAATCCGCACTTGAAAAAGCACATAGCTAAGCTTGAAAAAGTTCAAAGACATGCCATGAAACTGGTGCTAGAAATACGCAATCTCAGTTATAATGAGAGGCTGAGGGAATTAGACTTACCATCACTCGAAGCTAGAAGAGTGAGGGGGGATATGGTAACAGTCTTTAAATTCCTTCATGGTTATGATAGAGTGGATAGGGATCGATATTTTGATATGGCTGGCTGTAGAACTAGAGGTCATAGTTTGAAGCTTCGTAAGAAAACTCCTTTGCAGGATGTAAGGAAATACTTTTTCAGTGTAAGAGTAGTTGATAATTGGAATTGGCTAAGCGAGGAGGTAGTTAATGCTATCTCAATCCATAGTTTTAAGGACAGGTATGATAAGTATGACTAAGTATAAAATGGAAGCGATCAGGAGACGGGAAGATACGAGCTTTGGGCTCTTTCCCGTAAATACAATTAGGTAATCATAATTAGGTAATCACACGCTGATGGATTTAGATGTTCATAAAGCTACAGGTCCTGATGACATATCCCCTCTTGTGCTTAAAAAATGCGCAAACTCAATATCAGTGGCACTAAGTATCATATTTAAAAGGTCACTGGAGTCAGGGGAGATTCCAAGATGCTGGAAACAAGCAAATGTGATACCTATCTTCAAAAAGGGAAGGAGGGATACGGCTCTGAACTATAGACCAGTTTCCTTGACCAGCATAGTTTGCAAAGTTATGGAGAAACTACTAAGGAAACATATCTCTCTTCACTTGAAATCCTTCAACTTTTTGTCAGTGAGGCAACATGGCTTCAGAGAAGGTAGATCAACAGTAACAAACTTATTAGAATTTTATGATGAGGTAAGCCAAATCTTACAGGAAAGAGAGGGCTGGGCAGATTGCATATTCCTAGACTTCCAGAAAGCGTTTGACACTGTTCCACATGGGAGACTTATTAGGAAGCTGCAATCAATGGCTAGAATAGGTGGAAATGTTTTGGAATGGATAAAAACTTACTTAGAAGGAAGGGAACAGAGGGTTAGAGTAAGACACTCAGTGTCTGAATGGAGAAGAGTTAGTAGTGGAGTTCCACAGGGTTCAGTTTTAGGGCCACTTTTGTTCCTTGTATATGTAAATGACCTACCAGAATCTGTAAATTCATTCATGAATATGTTTGCAGATGATGCAAAGATTGTGAAGAAAGTAAAAAAACGAGAACAATGGTAGAGAACTTCAGGAGGATCAAAATAATCTGCATGAGTGGTCAGAAAAGTGGCTAATGAAATTCAATACTTCAAAATGTAAGGTAATGAGAATGGGTACAAGTGCAAGAAGGCCCAAGCTTGACTACTCGGTGGCTGGAGTACAACTTGAAGAGACAGAAAATGAGAGAGATCTAGGAGTAAACATACTGGCAGATTTGTCTCCAGAAATACATATAAATGGCATAGTAAGGGCAGCATATGCATTCTTATCAAATGTAAGGGTAGCCTTCAGGCACATGGACAAGGAAATGTTCAGAAATATTTATGTAACCTATGTGAGGCCAAAACTGGAATATGCAGCCCCCTTTTGGAATCCGCACTTGAAAGAGCACATAGCTAAGCTTGAAAAAGTTCAAAGACATGCCACGAAACTGGTGCCAGAAATACACAATCTCAGTTATGATGAGAGGCTGAGGGAATTAGACTTACCATCACTCGAAGCTAGAAGGGTGAGGTGGGATATGGTGACAGTCTTTAAATTCCTTCATGGTTATGATAGAGTGGATAGGGATCGATATTTTGATATGGCTGGCTGTAGAACTAGAGGTCATAGTTTGAAGCTTCGTAAGAAAACTCCTTTGCAGGATGTAAGGAAATACTTTTTCAGTGCAAGAGTAGTTGATAATTGGAATTGGCTAAGCGAGGAGGTAGTTAATGCTATCTCAATCCATAGTTTTAAGGACAGGTATGATAAGTATGACTAAGTATAAAATGGAAGCGATCAGGAGACGGGAAGATACGAGCTTTGGGCTCTTTCCCGTAAACACAATTAGGTAATCCCAATTAGGTAACCACACGCTGATGGATTTAGATGTTCATAAAGCTACAGGTCCTGATGACATATCTCCTCATGTGCCTCAAAAATGCGCAAACTCAATATCAGTGGCACTAAGAATCATATTTAAAAAGTCACTGGAGTCAGGGGAGATTCCAAGATACTGGAGACAAGCAAATGTGATACCTATCTTCAAAAAGGGAAGGAGGGATACGGCTCTGAACTATAGACCAGTTTCCTTGACCAGCATAGTTTGCAAAGTTATGGAGAAACTACTAAGGAAACATATCTCTCTTCACTTGGAATCCTTCAACTTTTTGTCAGTGAGGCAACATGGCTTCAGAGAAGGTAGATCAACAGTAACAAACATATTAGAATTTTATGATGAGGTAAGCCAAATCTTACAGGAAAGAGAGGGCTGGGCAGATTGCATATTCCTAGACTTCCAGAAAGTGTTTGACACTGTTCCACATGGGAGACTTATTAGGAAGCTGCAATCAATGGCTAGAATAGGTGGAAATGTTTTGGAATGGATAAAAACTTACTTAGAAGGAAGGGAACAGAGGGTTAGAGTAAGACACTCAGTGTCTGAATGGAGAAGAGTTAGTAGTGGAGTTCCACAGGGTTCAGTTTTAGGGCCACTTTTATTCCTTGTATATGTAAATGACCTACCAGAATCTGTAAATTCATTCATGAATATGTTTGCAGATGATGCAAAGGTTGTGAAGAAAGTAAAAAAACGAGAACAATGGTAGAGAACTTCAGGAGGATCTAAATAATCTGCATGAGTGGTCAGAAAAGTGGCTAATGAAATTCAATACTTCAAAATGTAAGGTAATGAGAATGGGTACAAGTGCAAGAAGGCCCAAGCTTGACTACTCGGTGGCTGGAGTACAAATGAGAGAGATCTAGGAGTAAACATACTGGCAGATTTGTCTCCAGAAATACATATAAATGGCATAGTAAGGGCAGCATATGCATTCTTATCAAATGTAAGGGTAGCCTTCAGGCACATGGACAAGGAAATGTTCAGAAATATTTATGTAACCTATGTGAGGCCAAAACTGGAATATGCAGCCCCCTTTTGGAATCCGCACTTAAAAAAGCACATAGCTAAGCTTGAAAAAGTTCAAAGACATGCCACGAAACTGGTGCCAGAAATACACAATCTCAGTTATGATGAGAGGCTGAGGGAATTAGACTTACCATCACTCGAAGCTAGAAGAGTGAGGGGGGATATGGTGACAGTCTTTAAATTCCTTCATGGTTATGATAGAGTGGATAGGGATCGATATTTTGATATGGCTGGCTCTAGAACTAAAGGTCATTGTTTGAAGCTTCGTAAGAAAACTCCTTTGCAGGATGTAAGGAAATACTTTTTCAGTGTAAGAGTAGTTGATAATTGGAATTGGCTAAGCGAGGAGGTAGTTAATGCTATCTCAATCCATAGTTTTAAGGACAGGTATGATAAGTATGACTAAGTATAAAATGGAAGCGATCAGGAGACGGGAAGATACGAGCTTTGGGCTCTTTCCCGTAAGCACAATTAGGTAATCACAATTAGGTAATCACACACACACACACTTCAAGAAACAGAAAATGAGAGAGATCTAGGAGTAAACATACTGGCAGATTTGTCTCCAGAAATACATGTAAATGGCATAATAAGGGCAGCATATGCATTCTTATCAAATGTAAGGGTAGTCTTCAGGCACATGGACAAGGAATTGTTCAGAAATATTTATGTAACCTATGTGAGGCCAAAAATCGAATATGCAGCCTCCTTTGGAATTCACACTTGAAAAAGCACATAGCTAAGCTTGAAAAAGTTCAAAGCCATGCCACAAAACTGGTGCCAGAAATACGCAATCTCAGTTATGATGAGAGGCTGAGGGAATTAGACTTACCATCACTCAAAGCTAGAAGATTGAGGGGGAATATGGTGACAGTCTTTAAATTCCTTCATGGTTATGATAGAGTGGATAGGGATCAATATTTTGATATGGCTGGCTGTAGAACTAGAGGTCATAGTTTGAAGCTTCGTAAGAAAACTTCTTTGCAGGATGTAAGGAAATACTTTTTCAGTGTAAGAGTAATTGACAATTGGAATTGGCTAAGCGAGGAGGTAGTTAATGCTATCTCAATCCATAGTTTTAAGGAGAGGTATGATAAGTATGACTAAGTATAAAATGGAACCTATCAGGAGACGGGAAGATACGAGCTTTGGCTCTTTCCCGTAAACACAATTAGGTAATCACAATTAGGTAATCACACTAGTTAAGCTTAAAAACATTCAAAGACATGCCACGAAACTTGTACCAATAATACGCAATATCAGTTATAATGAGAGGGTAAAGGAATTAGACTTACCATCACTCGTAGCTAGAAGACTGAGGGGGGATATGGTGACAGTTTTTAATTTCCCTCATGGATATAACAGAGTGGATAGGGATCAATATTTTGATATGGCTGTCATTAGAGTTAGAGTTCATAGTTTGAAGCTTCGTAAGAAAATTTCTTTGAAGGATGTAAGGAAGTACTTTTTTTTAGTGCAATACATACATACATATACCTTGGCTGTTTCCCCCTTTAATTGGGGAGTAGCCGACATCAAGAAAGGAAAACAAATAGGGGGATTACTTTGCTCTATGGGCAATGACGAGGGAGCTAGCGACCGTTCAGATGGCACTGCTGGAGTGCCACAGCACATCCTCCCGGCTCTTCCACAACCTGTGTCGCTTCACAACTGCTAGCTCCTCCTACTGCCCCTACCACAGGGCTATCTCTGTAAGATGCAGCCCCGTGGTAACAGCAGATGCCCATCAGAGCCGCGTCACAATCGCTCGCCACTCATTCCTATTCCTAGCACGCTCGCTTGCTTCCCTCACATCCATCCTCCTACCATTCAGGGCTCTCCTTACTCCATCCATCCATCCAAACCTAGGCCTCCTTCTAGCATTTCTCCCATCAACTCTCGCATTCATCACCTTTTTCAGCAGCCTTTCATCATCCATCCTTTCCACATGGCCAAACCATCTCAGAACATTCATATCTACTCTGGCTGCAATTTCTCTCCTCACACCCGTTCTTGCTCTCACCACTTCATTCCTAACCCTATCCAGCCGAGATACACCAATCATACTCCTCAGGCATTTCATCTCAAACACATTTAGTTTCCGTCTCTCACTTACTTTCATACCCCATAACTCTGATCCACACATCACAGTTGGCACAACCACTTTCTCATACAAAACTTTCTTAACATTCATTTCCAACCCTTTATTCTTCATCACTCCTTTCAATGCACCCAACACTTTACATCCTTTATTCACTCTGTGACACACATCTGCTTCCACTCCACCATTTGCAGCTATAACCGAGCCTAAATACTTAAACTGTATAACTTCCTCAAGTGTCTCTCCATTCAACATAACATTCAATCCAGCGCCATCCTCATTTCTTGTACACCTCATGACCTGACTCTTTCCCACATTCACTCGCAGCTTCCTTCTCTCACACACCATTCCAAATTCTGACACTAACTGACACAGCTTTTCCTCTGGATTTGCCACCACCACAGTATCATCTGCAAACAGCAACTGATTCAGCTCCCACTCGTTATCATCCCCATCTACCATTCTCAAACCTCGACCACGCACTCGCTCATTCACCTCTCTTACAACTTCATCAATATACAAATTGAACAGCCATGGTGACATCACACATCCCTGTCTCAGTCCCACACTCACTGGAAACCACTCACTCACTTCATTCCCTACCCTAACACAAGCTCTACTGCCCTCATACAAACTCTTCACTGCATGCAACAATTTACCATTAATTCCATATAATCTCAAAACATTCCACATAGCCTCTCTATCAACTCTATCATATGCTTTCTCCAGATCCAAAAATGCAAAATACACATCCTTACCCTTTGCTAAATATTTCTCACATAACTGCCTAACTATAAAAATCTGATCTATACAACCTCTACCTCTCCTAAAACCACTCTGCACTTCTGCGATCACATATTCTGTCTTATCCCTAATCCTATTAACCAGTATTCTACCATACACTTTTCCTACCACACTTAACAAACTTATACCCCTAAAATTTCTGCATTCATACATATCTCCCTTATCTTTGTATAGGGGCACTATACAAGCAATCACCCAATCCACTGGCACCAATGACAACATAAAGCACATATTAAACACTCTCACTAACCATTGCAATGCAGTCACACCCCCTTCTTTCAATATCTCCGCTCTCACACCATCCATTCCAGGTGCTTTACCTGCTTTCGCTTCATACAATGCCCTTTTCACCTCCTCTCTTGTAATCCCTCTCTCATTTTCATCTCCCATTACTGGCCCTTGAACCCCTCCCACTGCCACTATAGCTGCCTCTCTATCTTCCTCAACATTCAGCAAGCACTCAAAATATTCTGCCCATCTTTTCCTTGCATCGTTCCCTCTTAACATCTGTCCATTCACATCTTTCACTGTTTCTTCCATCCTCGATCCACCCTTCCTTACTCTCTTCACTTTTTTCCAAAACATCTTTCTATTCTCCTCATATGACCTACTAAAATCCTGTCCCCACCTAACATTTGCCAACCTCTTCTCTTCCTCTACCTTCCGCTTGGTTTCCACATTTTTCTCCCTATATCTTTCATACTTCTCCCTACTTTTACACTGCAGCCAATCCTCAAAAGCCCTCTTTTTCTCTTCCACCTTCATTTTTACCCCTTCATTCCACCACTCGCTGCCCCTCCTCATGCCACCTCCAACAAACCTCTTTCCACACACATCACTTGCATGTCCCACAAAACATTCTTTCATCAACCCCCATTCCTCCCCTAACTCCCCAACTTCTCTTTCTTTCACCCTGTCATATGCCACTCTCAACCTGTCCTGATATTCCTGTCTCTTCTCTGGCTTTTTCAACTCTTCCAACTTCACTATTTCCCTTCTACATCCCCCCACACTATTTCCCCACTCTTTTGCTACTACCACATTTGCTTCAACCAAAAAATGATCAGACATCCCAGCAGCCACACCCCTGAATGCATGTACATCTTTCACTCTACCAATCATGCTCTTTGCTACCAACACATAATCCATCAATGCTCTTTCTTTCACTCTTCCATTTGTCACTCTCATCCAAGTATACTTATTTATTAACTTCTTCTTAAATAAACTATTACCTATCACCAACTCTTGCTCCACACACATATCTAACAGTCTCTCGCCACTCTCATTACCACCTGGTACCCCATACTTTCCTACAACACCTTCTATCTCTCCATCACCCACTCTGGCATTCAAGTCACCCAACACAACTACATAGTTCCTTCTACTCAGACCATCCACACATCTACTTAACTCATTCCAGAATTCATCCCGCTCTTCCTCACTTCTCTCACATCCTGGCCCATACGCACTAACAAAAGCCCAACATTCCCTTCCTATCCTAACCCTCACCCACATCAGCCTAGATGACACTTCTTTCCATTCCACTACCTGATTTACCATCCATTCACTCAGCAATAATGCCACACCTTCTCTCGCTCTCCCCCTTTCAACCCCAGACACCCTACCCGTCACATCACCAAATGCCACTTCTCCTTTTCCTTTCATCTTCGTCTCACACAATGCCAATACATCCATCCTCCTCTTACCAAACATATATCCAATCTCACATCTTTTGCTAAGCGAGGCGGTAGTTAATGCTAACTCAATCCATAACTTTAAGGACAAGTATGATAAGTATCACTAAGTACAAAATGGAACCGAGGAGACAGGAAGTTGCAAGCTTGAACTAGAAACCAGAATTTCTTAACAAGAAGACAACAAATATCTTAATGACAACCTGAATGAATCTAATATTAGTTCATTGCTCTCTTTTGAGAGAGACGAGATTGCAGCTTGGAATGTCCAGATTAAGGAAAATATTGAACAGTTTAGAAAAGAGTTCCAGGAGCTGAGTACGGAATATGATGCCATGAAAAATTCCTTTGCTGATGCACTAAAAGGGAATGTGGCAGTAAAAGAGGCTGTGAAGATGGTGGCACTGGAAAACATACCAACAGTTGACTATAAATCAACAGTAATAGAAAAAATGAAAGCCGTTGTGATGAAAAGGGCAATTCCACTGATTAAACAGGCACCTAATACAGAGAAGACAGTGGTAATCTCAGGCATAAGTAAATCCCAGGAGCCAACATGGCAGGGGAAACTTGAATAAAATAAAGCCAGGGTTGTAGACCTGATAAAAAAAAAAAAACTTTGAGTAGTTTGTGGTTCTTAGGATATTGTAAACATTCACCAACTAGGTAAATATTCTAGGGAAAGAAATTATAGACCAACAAAAGTAACCTTTGAGAGAGGGGACACATGTAGAGAAATACTGATGAGGGAAAGTCTAAAAGGCCTTCAAGAATTAGGAGAGGCACTGAGGATACGAGGAGGAACTATCCGAAAGGAAATGACATCAAAATGAATGAGCTTTTTGCAGTTATTGACTGGAGAACCTTATTTTACAACAAATCGGTACAAGAAACGTATGACATCTTTTGTGAGAAATATGGGAAGATGCTAGATTGCTGCATCCCTGTCACCAAAGTAAGTGTGATTCATGCCAGAGAGGAATGGTTTGATAATGAGTGTAAAAGAGCTAAGGAGTAGAGAGACAAATACTGGAAAAGGCATAGGAGGAGAAAAAACATAAATGCCTGGGAAACCTACAAAAGAGCAAGAAATTTTTACCTAAGTAAAAAAAAGAGAGTCAGAGAGAGACTATGAAAGAAAGTAAGAAACGAGTACAATGGAGAGAACTTCAAGAAGATCAAAATAATCTGCATGAGATATCAGAAAAGTGGATAATAATTCAATATTTCAAAATCTAATGCTGATGAGATTGGGTGCAATTGCAAGAAGGGATACTTAATAACAGGTGCAGAACTTCAAGAGACAGAGAATGAGAGAGGATTGGGAGTAAACATTATGGCAGAATTGTCTCCCGATATGCGTATAAATAGCATAGTAAGTGCTGCATATGCCTTTTGAGCAAATATGAAAATAGCCTTTAGACATATAGACAAGGAAATATGCAGATATACTTATGAAACGTATGTGAGGCCAAGGTTGAATATCCATCACCCTTTTGGAATCCGCACTTGAAAAAGCATGTAAATAAACTGGAAAAGTTCAAAGATATGCTACGAAATTGATGCAAAACAATCACACTCTCAGTTATGAGGAGAGGTTGAGAGAAGTAGACTTAACATGACTCCAAGCTAGAAGAATGGAGGGGAAGAGCTTAACGGTTTTAGAATTCCTTCACGATTTTGACAGAGTGTATAGGGATCGATATTTTGATCTGGTTGGCTCTTGAACTAGAGGTCAAAGTTTGAATTTTCGTAAGAAAACTTCTTTGCAGGATGTAAGGAAGTACTTTTTTTAGTATAAGAATAGTTGATGATTAGAATCCACTAAGCGAGGAAGTAGTTACTGCTAACTGCTTTAATAGTTCTAAGGACAAATATGATAAGTATCATATACTATAAAAATGGAACCTACCAGGAGACGGGGAGTTACTAGCCTAGGACTCTTCCCCGTAGGCACAATAAGGTAAATGCAATTTTGTAATTTATATATATATATATATATATATATATATATATATATATATATATATATATATATATATATATATATATATATATATATATATATATATATATATATATATATATATATATATATATATATATATATATATATATATATATATTAATTGGAGTGAGTCCTCATTGCTATATGAGAGTAATTGCCAATACAGGAGAAAGATACTTGAAGCAGCCATTATAGAAAAATCAGAAACCATAAATATATCAAATGTACAGTGGAGACCTGACGTTGTGGATGAAGCAATGTTAAAAGACCTCATTAAAAAGAGTAGGCCAAATGACCGTCCACCTGACCTGAGGTCTGAAGATATTCTCATCGTGGATCCTCCTGGCAACTGTCGCTAGCACCCCCCCCCCCATATTCTTTATGCTGAGCTTTGTATATATCGATTAATTTGTACCTGAAGAGGACTGAGTCCAGTCGTAATATATAGTACATCTTCACTTCCTTTTGCGTTTTATTATATATATATATATATATATATATATATATATATATATATATATATATATATATATATATATATATATAATAAATTTTTTTTCTAAAGTCTTAAAAGCAGCTCGATGTTAAGTCATTCTTCAGATGTGCTTCTTTTCCTAGTGCCTGCATCTACTGCGGATATTCTTGAGTATTTGTTACACATCTCTCATTATCTCGTCTTACCTGACAAGTCACAACACTCCACATCTCTATTTTACTTTGCTCTCCTTCTAACCATTATTCGGTCTTCATTACTTTTATCATTCTTTCAGACTTACGTTTTACTGCTCATCATTTTCTTATTTCTGCCTTTTCCTTTAGCTCCTACTTATTTTTAAGTGCTTTCTCGGTGTCAGGGCCAGATTAGTTTTTTTTTTTTTTTTTTTGCTCGTCTCGGTGTTACATTCGTAATATATATATATATATATATATATATATATATATATATATATATATATATATATATATATATATATATATATATATATATATATATATATATATATATATATATATATATATATATATATATATATATATATATATATATACACAAAAAATATGAACACGTAACACAGAAGAGTAGAGGTCAGGTACAATGGATCTTACGCCATGCTACCCAAGGAGAAGTTAAGAGGAGTGATCAGGTATATAATTAGTGAATGTAAGTTTTGGCTCGACCACCCTCTTTCTTAGGAATAATAATAATAATAATAATAATGCAGGAAACTGTAATCCTTAAGAGAATATGAAGATTGCCATGGTAGTCCATTGTCGGAAACCGGATCTTCTAATAGATTTTGACCAGAACAAAATTGTCTGTAAATCTAATAATATTAAATTGATGAGCTTAGTAACAGTTTTCATTTATACTTTTCTCCATTTTGAATGACAGTCAAAGATTTCATGAAGTCGATGACATTCATTCCAAAATAACGTAGTCGTAGTTCCTGAAATCTCCGTCCGCACATAGCATTTCTACAGTACAGGGTGTCCCACAAAGTCTGGGTATATAGGAAATTTCACTATGCAGACCTATTCAATCGAGTTCACCTGAATTTTGTAAAGCGCATCAAATTATGCGTTGAAAATGATGGAGATCATATTGAAAATATTATTTATTAACATTAGATTTAAATAAAATTGCTTTGTTTTAAAAGTATGTTAATCTCCTGTGTACCCAGACGATGTCTGGGTACACAGGAGATTAACATACTTTTAAAACAAAACATTTTTATTTAAATCTAATGTCAATAAATAATATTTTCAATATGATTTCCATCATTTTCAACGCATAATTTGATGCGCTTTACAAAATTCAGGTGAACTCGATTGAATAGGTCTGCATAGTGAAATTTACTATGTACCCAGACTGTGTGGACACCCTTGAAATCTCATTCCCTTTTGATAGCTCTCCCACACTGTTATGTATAACTTTTGAGCTGTTTAATTCGTGCGCTTTGCATTGCGCTATTGTTTTGTTGTTTTCACTGAGTAGAACACGCCATGTCGGACATTTAAGTTTGAGTAATAAAACCTCCACTTTTCTCACGATTTTAAATGACTCATCCTCTTCCATCTAATCCGAGAACGGAACAAATGGCGACGAGGTACAAAGGACCAATGCAGTAGCAAAAGGAACTTCTAGTTTGCAGTATTTAAGTGAAGTTTTTGCAGTTTTGAGGTAGCCGGTAAATTGGGTAAGCTTCCGACTTCCGAGATTTTCGTTCCCGTGGTTACCCTCATGTTTTGATCAAGTTTTGCAGTTAGCATTGGAGCCTTCATAGATGCCGTATTATAGCTGTTTAAGCTTAATGCTGACGATTTTTTCAAGATTGGAAAGCTATAGTGATTATTTTCCAAGGTGTACCCTAGATTGATGATAACCTATGGTAGACCAATTGTGTTTATCGGTAATCTTGTTTCCAGTGTTTTGTGGACGGTAGCCTTGATTGATCATAGCCTACCGTAAGCCTATGGTGCTTAACCCCAGTGCTTTGAGGAGTGGAGTAAAACAAATTGCATATAGGCCTAGCCTAGTTCTATGATGTTTTGCTTATGTTGTCAGTGCTATAATATTTAGCCTATTCTGTCTGTGCCATGATTGCATGTTGTGTATTTTGAGATTATTACCAGTTCACCCAGTGACTTAGCCTATAATCATGCCTCAAGAAAATGAAAATAGGGCTAACCGCAGAGTGAACATTGATCATTTTAATCCTTCAAAGATTTCTTTTGAATTGTGGTTAAGTTTGTTGGAAGCAAATTTTTTAAATTTGGAAATAACTGAGGCAAATAGTAAACAAAATTTACTTCTGGTTTCTATTGGTACTGAAGTTTATGCTATTTTAGGAAACATTTGTGCCCCAGATTTACCACATACTAAGTCGTATGAGGATTTATGCAAATTACTTAAGGCACATTATGATGTAAAGCCTAGTTATCATAGAAGTTTATTGGCTTTTCAACAAAGGAGGAAAAAAGGAGGTGAGACATTAAAAGATTTGTATGCAGACCTGAAGTGTCTAGCCAAAGACTGTGATTTTGGTAGCAACTTTGATTCTCGTGTGCGGGATCAGTTGTTTATGGCTCTTGAAAATGAGGTTTATTTTTCAAATCTGGTTGCTGAAAATTTAAATTTGAAGGTTATGTCTTCTATCCAAATAGTTGAGAGAGTTTTGAATTTTGAACAAGCTTATGTTTCTGAAAAGGCTGGTGTTGTTCAAAAGGTTAAAACCCCAACCAATGGTCCCATGAGTAAGTCAGTTTCTTGTAAACACTGTGGTTACCCTCATGATAGTGCAAAATGTCGCTTTAAGAATTTAACATGTAATTTATGTGGTAAGAAAGGACATTTAAAACAAGTTTGTTGGAAGGTTTCAAAAGATGTCAAAGGTAATGTGAAGCCAAAGCCAGTAAAAGAAAGTTTTAATAAGGCTTCTGAGAAAAAACATAAGGTTAAAGTTAAAGCAGTAGACAAGGTAGCAGTTTCCAGTGATACTGATGAAGAAAGACTGTTGTCAGTAAAAAATGTCAATGCTATTGGTAAAGATGAAGTGAATATTTTGGTTAATGGTAAGTTTGTACCTTTTGAGGTGGATACAGGTGCTGCTGTGAGTACCTTGACTAAAGATTGGGTTCATAATTTGGGATTGTCCATGGTAGATTGTAATAAAATGTTAAATGCTTATGATGATCTCAAAATAAATGTTTTGGGTAAAGTTGGAGTGGATGTTTACTATAATTCTCTGCAAGTGAAACAGACATTTTATGTTGTAGGGAATCATAATTCTAACTTATGTGGCAAAGATTTGATGCCAAAAATAGGTATTTATTTGTCTGGTATTAATGATTCTTCTAAAGTTTCTAAAGTCAATGGTTCTGTGGTAGAATTGTTGAATGATTATGAAGTTAATCCTAATAAACCCATTTCAGATATTACAGCTCACATTCATGTTAAGAGTGATGTAGTTCCAAAATTCAGAAAACACAGATCAGTTCCAATTCACTATAAACCTTTAGTTGAAGATGCTTTAAATAAACTGATTGTAGATGATATAGTTGAGCCTGTTAACCATAGTGAGTGGGCTGCCCCCATTGTTACTGTGTTGAAATCGGATAAGGAGTCTGTACGTATCTGTGGAGATTTTAAAGAATTGAATAAATGTATATCATGTGACCAATATCCATTACCTAAAACAGATGAGTTGTTAGCATCTATTGGTAAGGGAAAGATTTTTTCTACTATTGATTTAAAAAATGCATATTTACAGATTTCTGTGAGTGAAGAAAGCCAAAAGTATTTAGTAGTAAATACACATAAAGGTTTGTTTAAGTACAAAAGATTACCTTTTGGTCTTTCTTCTTCCCCAGCTATATTTCAGAGATTTATGGCTAACCTGTTGAAAGATGTAGAGGGAGTTGATGCTTATTTGGATGACATTATTGTAAGTGGTGAATCTGAAGAGCAGCATGATCTTAGGTTTATTGAAGTGTTAAAAATTTTGCAAGAGCATAATGTTCAGATTAACAAGAAAAAATGTGCTGTTAAGGTTTCTTCTTTAGAATATCTTGGATTTTGTATCTCAGGTGAAGGAATCAAACCTTCCCCTAAGAAGGTCAAAGCTATTCTAGATTCTCCACCCCCTACTTCTGTTGCAGAGTTGCAATCTTTTATTGGAATGTTGACATATTATTGTAAATTCATTAAGAATTTTTCTTCCAAGCTGGCCCCCTTGTATGAATTGCTAAAAAAGAATAAAGTTTTTAAATGGTCTGAACTTGAAAACAAAGCTTTTGAAATTGTAAAATCGGATTTATCAAAAGGTCCCCTTTTGGCTAATTATGATGGTAATAGTCCACTAGTTGTTGAAGTTGATGCGTCTCCTATTGGTGTAGGATGTGTATTGTTGCAAAAAATTGATGGAAGAGAATTACCAGTTTATTTTGCTAGTAAAAAACTGACATCAGCTGAACAGAACTATGCTCAAATTGACCGAGAAGGGCTTGCCTTAGTTTTTGGGTTGAATCGCTTTAGATATTTTTTACTTGGAAGACAATTTGAAGCAAGGACCGACCATAAACCACTTTTAGGCTTATTTGGCAAAGGGCGTCATATTCCCACTAATGCCAATGCTCGTATTCAGCGTTGGGCACTGTTTCTCTCTCAATATGATTTTGAGCTTACTTACAAAGTGGGTAAAGAAAATGTTGTGGCTGATGCCCTTAGCAGGTTGCCTATTGATGATGATCATAAATCCATGACTCCAAATGAATACATTAAGTTAGTTGAAGCTTTAGATTTTGAAGATATTTCTTTTTCAAAAATCAGAAATTGTACTCAGAAAGATGAGGTTTTGGGTCAACTCATGCATAATATAAGATTTGGTTGGTCTACAAATGATTTGAGATTACATGAATATGGTTCTGTTAAATCTGATCTTAGTTTATATGACAATGTAATTTTGTACAGAAACAGAATTGTAATACCTACCAGCTTAAGATGTAAAATACTTGAGCACTTACATAGTGGTCATAATGGGATAAATGTGATGAAAGCAGAAGCTAGGAATTGGGTTTGGTGGCCTAAAATTGACCAAGATATTTCTGAAATTACAAAGAATTGTCCAGTTTGTTTTAAAAATTTTCAACCAAACCAAGCTCCTGTGTTGTCATGGTCTACCCCTGATAAGGCATGGTCAAGACTTCACATTGACTATGCTGGACCCATAAATAACAAATATTTTCTTGTAATTGTAGATGCATATTCTAAGTTTCTAGATGTTCAAGTTACTAGTTCAATGACTTCAAGTGTTACCATTGAATTGCTTAGAAAAACATTTTCTAATTTTGGTATTCCAGACATTGTTGTCTCGGATAATGCTCCTTATTTTGTGTCCGAGGAAATTAAAGTTTTTTATAAGAAAAATGGTATTCAACATTTAACTCCTGCCCCATACAATCCATCATCTAA
>JAXCGZ010015318.1:75000-80000 GCA_037179515.1 Halocaridina rubra | reverse complement strand
TAAGTGTATGTGACAACTCAATTGTATAAATACAAAAGAGGATTGGACCAAGCACACTACCCTGTGGAAATCCTCTTGATAGACTCTTTTTCTCAGAAAACTCATTTCCAATCTGTATTGAATATGTTCTTCTTTTAAAATAGTCTCTCAAAATCTCAAGCGCCTCCCCCTCTATACCAATGGTTTCCAGGTCATCTCTCAACATGTTATGTACCACAGTATCAAAAGCAGCACTGAAGTCCAAAAGGATCAAGTTGCCACACTGTCCTCCATCCATTAAAAGAATCAAATTGCTTACCACTGAACACAGTGCAGTCTCCGTTGAGTATAATTGCCTATAGGCTGACTGTTCATCAGGCAAAACCTGTTGCTTCCACAAATATTTTTGAAGTTGTTCAAGGATGACACACTCTATAATCTTTGAAAAGAAAGACAAATTCGACACTGGTCTATATGAGCTCAAAACTTGACTATCAAGAGTGAATTTAACAACAGACTTGTCAACAACCAGTTTCTGACTTTCTGGAAAAACCCTCTTAACAATACACAAGTTTCCAATTTCCATTATGATCTCCTTGATATTATCAATATTTCCACTATGCTTAAAATCAGACATTTCTGATATTATCAGTAAAAAATTAACGCTTTCTGCATTTTATACATGAATTATATGCATTTTTCGCTTCTCTGTATGCACTTCTGGTACTAGCGGTATGCCTCCTTTGCCAAAGATTTTCAGCTCTTCGTTTTTCACTCTTTGCTATTCTAATTGCGGAATTAATCCAGGGCGCACGATCTTTTGCTTTGATTTCTCTTTCTATTATAGTACAAGTTTCATTGAATTTACTTTTCAATGTGACATTATATAACTTTATATAACACTCTACACACACTGTAATTGGAATATTATGAGAGCAAATACCATTTTTCATTTCCATTATCTCACTAACTATCTTATTGATCACAATGTCAGTGTGTAAGTTCCTATTATCTCTGAATACAATTTTCGTCTTCTGTTTTATATCAATATTAAAGGGAATTATGCAGCTCACTAGTTAATGCACCGGCAAAATCGTATTTGTTTCCTCAACACAGACATTAAGAACAGGACTATGATCCATATTACAAAATATAAGATCTAACATGTGACTAGTATTTGAGGTAACTTCTTCAATTCTCTTTTCAGTTTGGAACATATCCATTAAATCTCTAAACTCATATGCATCCCGGTTATCTAAATCATCATACCAAAAATTAAAGTCTCCACAAATGAATGTATTTGCATTCACTGTATCAACACCTTCTAAAAATAATTTAAAATCTGCGAAGAACACGGTGCTTTGCACATTTGGAGGTTTATACATTACAATAAAAATAAACCTACGACCACCATGTTCAAAACTCACTTGTATAAATTCAAAACTCTCATCACAATTACTTCTTTCTTTCTTGATATTTAAAAAAATTTTATATAAAAATTCCTAATCCACCCCCTCTTCTACCAGCTCTTGAAACCAATGAGTGTGTGTCCGGTGTCATCTCACATATCTTGTCTGTATCATATTATATTCATTATATTCATATCAAAAGTCTTATAATTTATTAATTCATGAATCTCCAAAGTTTTATTCCCTACCGACTGGATAGTAATAAAACCACATCATATTTCAGAATGCGTATCTTCTGTAACCATGATTAGTTATATCATTTATTCTCTTTTCTCAATCTCATTTTTCAATACTTGGCAACATCTGTCTCCAACACAATGATCAGTTTCCTTATACATGTACTTATATCTCACACAATTTATACATCTCATATCAGTAGCTGTACATTGATCCGTCTCATTTCTCTCACTGTAATTCTTACAGTAGGGACTTTCATTATTTGTCTTCAATGAACAATTTCTTTTAATATGGCCATAACGCTAGCAGTGGAAACACGAAGTGACCTAAAACCTATCTCTTGCACTATAGACACTCCACTCCAGCTTAACTACATCTTGATTATCATGAATTAATTTCCTTATATGTAGAATGGTCACTTTTCAATATGTAGTGCACCGTGCTACCCGATGCTGGCTTGTCAAAATTGAGAGACATTTTATGTTCCACACCATCCACTGACTAACTATTCATTTCTCTCTATCAGATTCTCAATGAGTTGATATTTCGAATCTTCTTTAACACATTGCATGTCATGAGCTTTGGAGTAAGCTTTCTTTTCTTGTTTTTTATACTGAGATCATCTCCTTCATTCAACTTTTTTATATCTCCTTCTGTAGCAAAATACATAATAATTTTCTTATCAGAAAAACTCGTATCAGTAACCTGTACTCCATTTAATGCCTTGGCAACCTCTTCCTTCTTCCCTCGCATATCTGTTATATCAACATCTGACTCAACATTACCAAATTCTTCTCAGCGGCTTGCGCCTTCTTTTTCAATGCATCATCGTATGATGGACTCACAAACTTACCCATTTCTACCGCCTTCTGAAGTATCTCTTCCTTTGCATCTTTTATTACATGTGAAACTACTGTAGAAATCCCATCTATAACATGATCACTAACCGCTGATAATGATTTTCCCTCCTTCAACTCCTTAAACAGCACACCACAGTTATCACATATCCGATTTATCTTCGGAATATTCACTAATTTCACACCGTCAAGACCAGCACATCACAGATGAGCCCATTTTTCCATACAATGGTCACACCCAATCTAATCATTTGCCATTCCATGCGATTTATGACATATAACACTTAGCCTCCATATTGGCTAGTATAAACACACCATAGTATGTTTACAAACACCAACTTATATCCAAGCTTTGTATAGCACAGAAATGGAGAGCCGAGAAAACACGTCCACCCATGACAACGACTACTACTCTCAATAAAATTTTAGAAACTGTATTATAAACTTGCAGTAATTGGTTCTGTGATTTAAAATTCATAGCTTGCAAATATATGTACAAAAAATGCTAAAAAATGGTGTAGTCATACATTATGCATCTTGGAAATAATACCTTCTAATACCATATATCATAATGTATTAAGTGGAATTCTGATGGAATTAGGGTAAAATCACCCATTTAGACATTACTCATGTTAAATTGAAATCCTCGTTCAGTCTTATCATACTTTGTTTTCTTAAAACTGTTCCCTCAAAAAGCGTTTCATTCTTTTGCAAAAGAAATTATCAATTTCTGGAAGCATGATGCTCTTCACCAGAATAAATATTATAGCATCCCACAGTAGCATGGAGAAATATAAAATACCTTAATTAGCATTTTATCAAGTGTAGCTCTTGGTTTAGTACATAGTGAGATTTCCAGTTGTAATAAGTAAGTGAGACTGCTTTAGGAGATGATAAATTCATTCACATTGTTGTTACCCCATTTTTTTAGCAGTGTGAGTGTACAGTATTAAGAACTAGAAGGTGATATTTTTGCGATAGCTCTGCCACTATGACTGTCATTTATAAATTTATAGCCGAGATACAAACATAAAATAGATGATTAACTAAGTGCTTAAGTGGGGAAAGTATTTAAAGGTTTAAAACATTTTTAAAGTAGCTTTAGAGTTTGTTAAGAATAAGAGTAGGTATTTATTTATCTGCCAAATCCCCGAGAAGGCAAGTTGAAAATATCCTAATAACTAATTACTGTATTTCGTTTCTCTGAATTAGATATTTACTTTGTCGTTTCGATCATTGTTTCATATACAGTTTCTTTATACTGAAAAAACCTTTAATATAAGAGGCTCTGTTGTATGACTTTCAATATTAGATCATCTATATGTTAGCCAAAATCACTTACAAACTATGATGTAGTTAGAGTTGCAAAATTTTTTATGTTAAATAGCCAAAATCACTTACAAACTATGATGTAGTTAGAATTACAAAATTTATTTAAGTTACATATTCTTCATTCTTCGTTACTAAACAGTTTTTCCCTCAAGAATGCATACAGTCTTTTCGAGTTTTTGGTTTTATATGCTGTATCACTGGATAAAGATCGATTATCTCTGCCGCTGACTGGACAGTTTGTCCATTAATATGAATACCGTTCTAGATTTTCAAATACTGTGAGTTCATAAATATAAAAATTACGTAGGATTTCATAATATTTCATGTACTGTCCAGTCAAAAGATTTATAACCAGAATAGACTTTTTCTGGCAGCATTCTTTTTTTTATATTTTGACATGTGTGGGATGCAATATGACGGAATTGCAGTAATGAATAAGTATTGATGTTAGAGGGGTTTGCAACACAGGAAAGTTAAAAATGAGTGGCTACTGTAAGTTACCTTAATCAACCATTCAAATCAAAAAATATCTCTCACAACTCACCTAACATAACCATATTTTGATTTTAAAGTTAGATTGTGGGGTCTTGCAATATATTATAGCAGTCTGTATTGTTGAGAGCAAATGGTGTAGAAAGGAGGACAGGAAATATTGAATAGGAAATATAGTATTGATTGGTGTTAATTATGTCTCTACATGATTTTTAAGAAATACAGATATTCCTCGACTTATGAACATCTAATATACGATTTTCTGGATATATGAACACTTGAAACATGCATTGCCTATGCTGTCTACTATTATTATGCAGCAAATTATGGATAGTTCCAACGTTTCAAGAAACATGCAAACTTGCATCATGTGTCTATAGGATAAGAAAACAAATACATTTTGTTTTAACACAACTTTATTATATTACGTACATGATGCAGGAATGTTTGTACACCCAATACAGCACTGCACATACACAATATCAACTTACGAACAATTCAGGATATGAACGGCTGTTTGGAACGTAATTCATTTGTAAGCTGAGGGGCATCTGTATTAGTAATGTAGTGTTTGTTGTTATGTATCCACTGTCAACTTACCCTCATATAGTACTGAGGTACTGTACTATATTTGAAAAGTTTCCCTATAGTGTTATAATATGTACAGACTTTCTCAGACTTTCTAAGCTCATAG
>JAXCGZ010015318.1:67500-70000 GCA_037179515.1 Halocaridina rubra | reverse complement strand
TACACAGTGAAGCACAAATTAATTCTGTAACAACTTTTGAGTGACATACTTCTTGGCATCATTCGATGTCTTCAGTCCCTTTCACACTTAATGCCCAGAGCTTGTTATTCTAAAATAAAGACGTCAAATGGTCCATATGAAGAATTCGTTAATTGGGCAGAGATGAAGGGACTCTTTATCCCATTGAGAAAAAAGATACAAAGGTGATTATCAGCAGTTGCAACTTATTTTGATGGGCCTGGAATTGTGGTACTTACGGACCAACAGTCTTTTCTCTGCTTTTATGATCTCTTGCTTACTGATATGCATTGCTTCATTGTTGCTTTCCATAAAATTCTGCAATGACGTTTTGCTTTCTTGGGAAAGTTTTTGTGGTGCACTAGAGCCAAAAGTTGTAGGGACGTTGTCGTATCCCTTCTTCCAATTGTCAGTAACCCTAGGGATGTTAACTTTGGTCCATCTTTTGTTTGGCAGTCCTCTTAGGTATTGAATGTAACTCCTGCATCCATGGTTTTACGGTAGACATATGCTCGGATTTGGTCAACAACACGAATAGCTAAACTGTCTTTCACCTTGAGAGCAAGAGGAGCAACCCAAGCAGCAAACTTTATCTTAGAAAAAATATAGAATAAAGAAACTAATAAAAATGTTAATTGTACGCCTTTCATCGTCTCCTCCTCAGCAAAAGGTTTCATACCACCCTGTAGAACCCTGCATACCAATAAGTTGCATGGGGGATAATGATATATGCGGGTTTAAGCCCCCACCCCATTAGCCCCTCCCTCAACATAGTTACAGGTTGTCCCATGGTCCTCTACAGCCCTTCCACCCCTGCCCTTGCTCATTATCAAGGTAGGTTCTGTTGAAGGTGAAGGTCAGAGGCTGTCAGTGCAAGTGTAGAGGGACTGTAGAACGTTAGTTAAGGAAGAGAGGAGGAGGTGATTTGACGGTTCAAGATATAGTTAAATATTCGCAAAACTTTTCAAAAGAAGTCGAAAGAGTGAGAGAAATAAAACAAACATTAAAAAAATGAGCGTAAGAATGATGAAGAGAATGGAGATGTAGAAAATGAACAAGAGATAAGAAGGAGAGGAAAAATATGGGATCGAGAGGGAGAAAGCAAGAAGTAAAAATATGTCAAACCTAAAAAAAAAATAAAAGAAATGGAAATGAAAGAAAGAAAGGGAGAAGAAGCCATAAACGTACTTTATATTGATGGTGCCATACGTAAAATCTTAGACAAATAAGTCTCTCTCTCTCTCTCTCTCTCTCTCTCTCTCTCTCTCTCTCTCTCTCTCTCTCTCTCTCTCTCTCTCTCTCTCTCTCTCTCTCTCCTGCTGGCTAGTACAGTGGTAACGCGCTGGCTTCGCATTCACGAGGTCGAAAGATCGGTCCCCGTCCAAGACCGAGAGTTTAAGCTGTTTACTGGCAGGAACTGCTGTGGTTGGACATCACAGTGGGGGGTTGGGGCTTGCCCTGGCTGACGAATACCCATTGTAATGAAATGGAAATAAAGTTTATTTATTTCTCTCTCTCTCTCTCTCTCTCTCTCTCTTATTCTTGCTCGTTTTCCTCACTTTGGTGGCCATTAATTATATTGAATTATACATATATTTTCTGTATGTTGCTATATAATTCTGTTTGTGCATTCTGCGTTTCTCTGAGCTTTACTTTTGCATATAATGTACTCTGTGCTGCCATTCTGTGAGTTGTTTGTTAGTATGCAGCAATGTTTTATCAATATGTACACCTCCCTGTAAACCATGTTCAATTCTTGGTTTTATATCCATTTGAAGCATTATTTGTATGAACTCATGTAATGTCTGACGCCTTGGCGCAATAAATTAATAAAATAAAAATAATCTCTCTCTCTCTCTCTCTCTCTCTCTCTCTCTCTCTCTCTCTCTCTCTCTCTCTCTCTCTCTCTCTCTCTCTCTCTCTCTCTCTCTCTCTCTCTCTCTCTCTCTCTCTCTCTCTTTCTCTCTCTCTGTTAAACCGGAGGGTTGAAATCATGCGCACTTAAACAGGTTTTATGTATCTTTGTATTGGGATGGTTTTTTTTTTAAAGTTTTTTATTTGTATTTTTATATGCGGAGCTTACGTCATGTTTTATTAGCTGTGGGTCTTATATATATATATATATATATATATATATATATATATATATATATATATATATATATATATATATATATATATATATATATATATATATATATATAATTTAACGAAAAAGAAAGAACTCGATTAATTATTATTATTATTATTATTATTATTATTATTATTATTATTATTATTATTATTATTATTATCATCATCATCATTATTTTTTGTTGTTGTTATTGTTGTTGTTTATGTTGTCTGAGCGATACAAGTATACTTACGCACGCATGACAACTGCTGAACCGTACATGTGTACTCATAGAATTCCTTAATCTCTATTAGAGGAATTATCAGTTTGTACAAATACGTTTTCAGATAATGAATTCATTGTGATTGC
>JAXCGZ010015318.1:57500-62500 GCA_037179515.1 Halocaridina rubra | reverse complement strand
AATGAAACACTTCTCTATGAAACGTTTGCCTGTCAGCTTTCTAAAAACAGTGTAGGCAGCGAACTGTATTCATTTTCTTACTATTTTTTAAGGTCTTGTTTCATTAGCTGTTATCGAGAATTCGTTATAATCCATTTGAATGGTGCTAATTTTTCATTCTGTGTCTGTTTTGATGATGTTCCTATTTCCGATTTAATTCCATAGCCCCACATATATGATTACCTTTGAAGGCAAGTAGATGAATATACTTACAAGAGCCAACATACTCCGTTGCATCCCTTTTCCCTTCTATAAGTCAAATATTTACTCTGTTTCTGTAAGATCATGCCTTGCTCGTGAACGACTCCCTCACTCATACATACAATACATACATATGTACGTTATATAATGTGTGAAAACTATTATTTTTATATAATAATACAAAATAAACCACACACACACACACACACACACACACACACACACACACACACACACACACACGCCTTCAGGCACATGGACAAGGAAATGTTCAGAAATATTTATGTAACCTATGTGAGGCCAAAACTCGAATATGCAGCCCCCTTTTGGAATCCGCACTTGAAAAAGCACATAGCTAAGCTTGAAAAAGTTCAAAGACATGCCACGAAACTGGTGCCAGAAACACGCAATCTCGGTTATGATGAGAGGCTGAGGGAATTAGACTTGCCATCACTCGAAGCTAGAAGAGTAAGGGGGGATATGGTGACAGTCTTTAAATTCCTTCATGGTTATGATAGAGTGGATAGGGATCGATATTTCGATATGGCTGGCTCTAGAACTAGAGGTCATAGTTTGAAGCTTCGGAAGAAAACTTGTTTTCAGGATGTAAGGAAATACTTTTTCAGTGTAAGAGTAGTTGATAATTGGAATTGGCTAAGCGAGGAGGTAGTTAATGCTACCTCAATCCATAGTTTTAAGGACAGGTATGATAAGTATCACTAAGTCTAAAAATGGAACCGATCAGGAGACGGGAAGATACGAGCTTTGGGCTCTTTCCCGTAAACACAATTAGGTAATCACAATTAGGTAATCACACACACACATATATATATATATATATATATATATATATATATATATATATATATATATATATATATATATATATATATATATATATATATATATATATATATGTGTGTGTGTGTGTGTGTGCGCGCGCGCACCCTGCCTTTTAAGAATGTTTAAAGCATTTAAGTTGGGGTGTCCATAGCCTTGTAAATTACACAGCGATTTCTAGACTTGTAGCTATTTAGGACTATTTAGGTTTTAGGACATGCTCCTGAGCTGTAAATCTCGAAAAATTCATCTTACAGACGCTCGTAGCGTAAAAAAATGAAGCCACCAGTCTTTCTCAACCTTCAC
The DNA here is from genome assembly GCA_037179515.1 of Halocaridina rubra. Classification (NCBI taxonomy): domain Eukaryota; kingdom Metazoa; phylum Arthropoda; class Malacostraca; order Decapoda; family Atyidae; genus Halocaridina; species Halocaridina rubra. The sequence goes on along the minus strand of JAXCGZ010015318.1, from coordinate 61,114 downwards.
AGACGCTCGTAGCGTAAAAAAATGAAGCCACCAGTCTTTCTCAACCTTTAAATCAGGCCGCACTTGTAGAGTAATTCAGAGGCGCACTTAATATATCAGTAAGATTAATTTAAGACACTACATTATAGTATATTAAGTATGCTTGTGTGAGACCTGTGCTGGATGTGCTTTGGCATTTTTTTTTTTCATATTAGGCCGCATATGTGATAAGCATACTCTCATTTCCTCATCAAAACATCTAATATATGATCCATTTTTACATTTAATGTTGGTAAATGCAGAATATCCTAATTCACAGAGGTATGATGTAGAGAACTGCAATACAATATTTAGTGCTTTACGAGCTATTGAAGGATATTTTTCTTTGGTGGAAATCCAAACTTGATGAACGGGCATCTCTTTATGTTTGTTTTTTAAGATGTCCCTAGCGGCACTTAGGTCAAAGGATTAGCGCTGATTCCCGTACATTATAGCTGTTTCTCACACGCTTTAGGACGGGTTGTTCTGAGATTTTATATCAACCATTCACGAGAGAGAGAGAGAGAGAGAGAGAGAGAGAGAGAGAGAGAGAGAGAGAGAGAATTATTAACAATTTAAATCCCTCGGGGCAAATTGAAAGATATTATCCATTCCTTTTTAAAGATTAAGGAAATGAGCATCCAGTTTAAAATAGCAAACGACAAAGACTTGACTCAGACATGGGAGCCACGTACCTATCCGTAGTTTTTTTTTTAAATACATATTTTTTTTTTATTTAAAAAATCATAAGTTACTCTTTCAGGGCACACCGGATGAGAAACGCTGCTTTAGTCCAAAGCTGGAAATCTTACCTTCCCCCGAAATATAAATATATTCGTATATAAAATATTTTCCATGAAGCTAAATTTCTTTTAATTGAAGTTGAGTTAAAACTAAGATTTGTTAGTAGATAATGGACTAGCCTTTGATGTTTACGTAAAATTGACTTTATAAACAGTGAAAAAACAGAAAATGCATTTGGGCCATCTTGTCTTATATATTGGAATTCGTAGTCTGCAGCTTGGGTATGTGCGCTTCCTACACGTATTTTGTCAAGTCGTGGTGTCCAATCGTGACTATTTAGTCGATAATCCTGTACAGTTAAATATGATTGCAGACCATTACAGTGGAAAGTTGCATAAGTGTTGTAGGCCACTTCGGGTGGAGACTTATACAAGAGCATGACTAGCGAATTTATATACTTATGTTATTATTATTATTATTATTATTATTATTACTTTACCACAGGTATTCCCTACTTGTTAACTATCAAGAATGTGACAACTCATTTAAATCACCAAGTTAACAGGGTTTAAGTTCTTTTAATGCTAAAGTGAACACCAGATAGATGCCGGAGACTGACATACCATAAGCAAGTTTTGTCAAATTTGTTTTGAGGAGCTTGAAATAGGGATAGAATCAATGAGTTACATTTCTAAAGGAGGGAAGAAGCTTCACGAGTTAATTTCTCAACATATGAGGTTGATAACTTTCAACGGAATAGAAACTATAAAGTACGCGCTCTCTCTCTCTCTCTCTCTCTCTCTCTCTCTCTCTCTCTCTCTCTCTCTCTCTCTCTCTCTCTCTCTCGTTTTCTTTGTAATTACCTAATTATGTGTACGGGAAAGAGCCCTATGCTCGTGACTCCCCGTCTCCTGGTCGGTTCCATTTTTGTATTCTGTTACACTTTTCATAATTGTCCTTTAAGCTATGAATTATCTTCAACTACCTCCTCGATTTGGAAATTCCAATCTTCAAATGTTCTTACAGAAAAAAAAGTACTTCCTTACAATCTGCAAAGAAGTTTTCTTACGAAGCTTCAAACTATGACCTGTAGTTCTAGAGCCATCGATATCAAAATATCAATCCCTATCCACTGTGTCAAAACCAAGAAGCAATTAAAAAACCGTTAGCATATCCCCCCTCATTCTTCTAGCTTCGAGTCTTGGTAAGTCTAATTTCCCCACTCTCTGCTCATAATTGAGATTGTGTATATCTAGCACAAGTATCATGGCGTGTCTGTGAACTTTTTCCAACTTATGTGCTTTTTCGAGTGTGGTTTCCAAAAGGGGGCTGCATATTCAAGCTTTGGTCTCACATAAGTTATGTAAATATTTCTGAACGTTTCCTAGTTCATGTGTCTGGAGGCTACCCATACGTTTGCTAAGAGAGCATATGCTGCCCTCACTACGTCATTTATATATATTTCCGGACACAAATCTGACAGTATTTTTACTCCTAGTTCTCTCTCATTCTCCGTCTCTTGAAGTTCTGTTCCTGCTATTGAGTATCCAAGCTTGGGCCTTCTGGCACCTGTATCCAATCAGATTACCTTACATTTTGAAGTATTGACCTTCATAACGACTTTTCTGACCACTCATGGAGACTATTTAGGTCTTCATGAAGTTCTCTGCACCATCTTACTTTTTTTCACGATCTTTGCATCATCTGCAAATATATTAAGAATGAATATACTGACTCTGGTAGGTCATTTACGTTTACAAGGAACAAAAGTGGCCCAAGTCCTGAACCTTATAACTAACCCTTCTCCATTTAGATATTGGATGTTTTCCTCTGACCCTCTGTTCCCTTCCTTCTAAGTAAGTTTTTATCCATTCCAAGACATTTCCACCTATTTTTACCATTGCTTGCAGTTTCTTAATAAGTCTCCCGTGTGGGACTGCATAAATTGAACTTTAATAGAACTGTCCAGGACAGTTCGATGTTGTCTTCCTTCAGTTACGGTTCTTTTTCCATGCCTACATCTATGCTGAATATTCTTGGCTATTCATTGCACATCTCTTATTATCCCTTCACATCTGACAAGTCATTGCACTCTCCATCTGTTTCTCTTTACTTTATGTATTACTTGTGCCCAGGCCCGAATAGGGCCGTTTTATTTTATTAATTTTTTGGCCCGTCCTGGTGTCATAATCATTAAGAAAAAAAATGCCTTCTGGAAGTCTAGGAATATGCAATCTGCCCAGCCCTCTTTCCTGTAAGATTCGGCTTACCTCATTATAATATTCTAATAAGTTTGTTACTGTTAACCTACGTTCTCTGATGCCATGTTGTCTCACTGACAAAATGTTGAAGGATTGCAAGTGAAGAGAGATGTGTTTTCTTAGCAGCTTCTCCATAACTTTGTTAACTATGCTGGTCAAGGAAACAGGTCGGTAGATTAGAGCTGTATCCCTCCTTCCCTTATTGAAGATTGGTACCACGTTTCCTTATTTCCAGCATCTTGAAATCTCCCTAGATTCCAGCAGCTTTTCAAATATGATGCATAGTGCCACTGATATTGGTTTAGCACATTTCTTAAGTATATAAGGGGATACATCATCAGGACCTGTAGCTTCATAGGCATCTAACTACATTAACGCTTTGCATACCTCTGTGATTCAAAAGATGTTCTCTATTACCGGTCCATGAACTCCTATCTCTGCAATCTAAGGGGGTGGGGTATTTTCTGCTGTAAATACCGATTGAAATCTGCTGTTCAATTCTTCACAGATATCGTCATCAGTCTCAGCAATGCTGCCATCTGCTTTCTTTAACTTCAAAACCTGCTGTTTGACTTTCAGTTTTCCTCTGAT
>JAXCGZ010015318.1:40000-52500 GCA_037179515.1 Halocaridina rubra | reverse complement strand
TTCAACATATAGTTTAGTTGAAGAGATGTTTCATGAACCACTGCAGTGATATGACCTAAAAACAAGGCGCTGATCCGCTGAACCTCAAGGGAATGTATGTTCATATACTATATATGTATTGTGCATGTATTTACTTATTATTATTATTATTATTATTATTATTATTATTATTATTATTATTATTATTATTTCTCTTTTGGACAATTGAACTATTTCATATATGGTTTAAGTACTCATATGCAAACTAATTTTCAAGAGGGTGTTTGGTTTTCATGTAATTACCTATTTGTGATTGCGGAAAGAGCCCAATTCTCGTAACTCCCGTCTGTTGATCGGTTTCATGTTTATACTCTATGATACTTATCATATTTGGCATTAAAACTATGAATGCAGTTAGCATTATATACTTCCTTGTTTAGCAAATTCCGAACATCAACCATTCTTACACTAAAAAAGTGCTTCCTTACATCCTGCAAAGTTTTTCAACGAAGCTTCAATTATCCCTTTACATCTGACAAGTCATTACACTCTCCATCTCTGTTTCTCTTTACTTTATGTATTTTCGTGCCCAGGCCCGATGAGGGCTGTTTTATTTTATAATTTTTTGGCCCGTCCTGGTGTCACAAAAAAAAAGTTCTAAAGCCACCCATAACAAAATATCTATCCCTGTCCGCTCAATACCATAAAGACATTGAAAAACCGTAACCGCATCCCCCCTATTCCCTCTAGCTTCAATTGATGGTAAGATTAATTCCCTTAGCCTCCCATATCTGTCATCAGTGTCGTAGAATATCCATCAGTTTTTCCAGATGGTTCTCAAGTGCAGATTGCAAATTGGTGCTGCACATTTAAGCTTTGGCCTCACATTAGTTACATAAGTATTTCTGAATATTTCCCTGCCCATGTGTTTGAAGGCCACCCCTACATTTTGCTAAGAAAGCATATCCAGCCTTTACTATGCCATTTATATACATTTCTGGAGAAAAATCTGCCAGAACGTTTACACCTAGATTTTTTTAGGTGTCTCTTAAATTTCTGCACCTGCTATTGTGTACCTGCAATTGAGTGAGTGTGTAATTACCTGACTGTGAATATCAAATTGTGCTTACGGGAAAGAGCCCAAAAAGGCACTGGAAATCCCTCCTTCCCTGATTAAAATTTTCCTTTTGAGATTAGTGCTCATTACCATCCAGGTAGCCGAGGGATCTGGTGTCATGTTCAGAAATATAGGTTGATTTTTTTCTTTTCCTTTCAGTTATTTCCTTTGATTGCAAGTTCTTTTGGCAGAACATAATGCCTGTGATCCACAGTTGGATGGTTCATATTTAGAGGCAATATGACTTTGAAACAGTATAAGGATCATTAATAAGCACTAAGCAGGAGATATATAAATAGAGATAAATACTTTCAGTAGTTGTGTTTTTATGTAAGCTGTGTTATGTAAAAGGTGATGTATCATACAAGCACATAGTTTTCATCCACTTAAATAGTAAATGGATAGTGTGCATATGGTTACCCTTGGGTTCTCCCTTAATATTGCTGAAAAGAATATAAAACGCTTTCAACCAGCATCAAGTTCATACTTCAGGTTACTGAGTAGGAGATCCTTTTCCTGTACTTTCATCCTAGTTCCTGCATTTGATATCCTGTGCAGTTGACCTTTTCCAGTCCTGCTATTGGCAGTATTTTATTCATGATGTAATTTACATTGGTGATTCTGTCATGAGGACTGGTGAATTGCATATTATTTTTGATAATTGTAATTGATAATGTAACTTGCCTTATATACAGTACTCAGGTATTTACGTATTCTAGTTAATGAAATAGATGTCATCAAATTTCTTATTCCAGTGGTGTCAGAGGGTGCAAACAATGATGCTGTATCTGCAGAAGATATCCGTTCAACGCCAACTAAGGGTAGCCATAAACGACAATGATGTTTCCATGGCTCACAAGCTCTTCCTTGGAGGAGTAGATCCAGACATTCGATTTAGTGTCAACTGCAACGAGAAACCAGCTTTATGCCTCAGTGTGGAAAATAATGCTTTTGACCTAGGTGAGTGTCTGTTACTATACCTTCTGCCTATTAGGAGTTCTAATTTCCATCTTTTTACTGTAATCTCCCAAAGTAACACTGGTAAGAACATTTTTGCACTCAATACATACTTCATTACCATTCGGGCATCATATGTTCTTAGTTCCATTATCAGATTTTCTTACAAATGATTATTATTTAACTGACTTAATCAGGTCATTTGAATATGAAGGACTGCCAGTAAGGTGACCACCAGTTGAAAATCGTATTTTTCTCCCTTATACTTGTGTTGTTTTATATTCTATACTTGTTTTATATGTTCTTCCATCATTACTCTTAAGGATTATTTTGGAGAACTTCACTCTGCTGCATAGTTTATACTAGCACTTTAGCTTTGAAAAGGCTGCTTTATTTGACGTATATTTGTACTGTATATATAAAGTTATGTTGAAATGATCGCCTTTGCTGGTTTTCTGCTGGTTAAATTTGTGTGATGTCTTTCCTGTCTACATTATTTTTGTCAAATATTCGAGTATATCCGTGATCATTCTAGAGACTGCAGCCTTCCCTTTTTACTTCAGTTGTGGCCACCCAACTGGTTCTTCAGCAGGAAAGAACATCATGTAAAACAAATTCCATAGTAATATTTGTGTTTAATATATTGTCTGCTAGTGTTGCTGTTAATAGATTTATTATTCTTACAGTGCGTCTTTTGATAGAGAGAGGTGTCAGCATCAACCAAAGGGATTCTGATGGCTTCACGGCACTTCACATTTCTTGCAGCCAAGTATACCCTCATCTGGCAGAACTTTTGTTACAAGCCCGAGCTAATGTAAATGCCAAAACTAATATGGGACAGACACCCCTTCATATGGCAGCTATGCGAGGGAGTTGGGGTAAATCCAAACTACTATGTGTGTGTGTGTGTGTGGCTGATTTATATCCTGCATGCAGCTGTTTGTGGCATGAATTTTCTCTTTGCCACTTCTTAACACACTTGAATCACAGTACTGCTCTCTGATGATATAATGGTTCAGAAAGAACAGGGATATGTGCTGGTTTGATTTCTCATATTGTTCTTGTTAGATTATAAGGGGGTCAGCAGAACAGTCTCTACTGTTCAACTTTCTGCTGTAGAGTTACTAACTACCAGGTATCACAGGTAGATAGGAAAATAAATGTATGAATATTTTCTTACTGTATATCTTCTTCACAAATGAACTGTTATATTTTATGTTGACCCATGTTGGAATATATATATTGGTTTTGTGGGGCCACAACCTCTGTTATATTCTTTTATCTGACACCAACGACTGTCCATAAATGCAATTTTGCTGTAGTTTATGTAATGGTGTTACATTTTCTTCCATTCCACATGTATAGAAAATATTTCAATGGTTCTGTTATGGTTCATTTGTAAACTTGTAATTTTGTGAGGTGCAGACAAAATTTTGTAATTTTTTTCTGTTTTCCAGACTTAGTGGAGCTGCTCTTGTCTCATGGAGCAGATATAAATGCTCTTGACTGTGATGGTAATGCACCTCTTCATTATGCATCACAATCCACCAATCCAGGTATATTAAAATCGCTTCTCAGTGCAGGTGGCAGTCCCGCCCTTGTCAATAAAGCAGGTAATACTCCCTTACACAATGCAGTGGAGACTACGGCTATGACTTCGGATGTTATCCATCTGTTAGCCTTGTCTTATCCAGATGCTCTAGGTGTACAGAACTGTAGGATGAGAACTCCACTTCATATTGCTGTTCAGAGGTATAATGTTTTGGACACAGAATGCATATTAGAGGTCTTATTAAAGTATGCAACAAGAGAGGACCTCAATCTCAAGGGTATTCTAGGACACACTCCATTACATCTTGCGGTTTTAGAAAATCGCCTCTCGCTTCTTCGTTTATTCCTTACAGCTGGGGCAAGCCCAGACACAGAAGATTATCTAGGTCACACGCCTCTAGAGTCTGCAGCAAGGGATGCTTCTTTAGATGCTGTAACCTTGTTACTTGCAGCTGGTGCAAATACGCGTCATCTCATCAAAGGAGGCGAGGTTGATAGTGAAGTTCAGGATCTAGAGGTTCGATATCACATTCGCTGTGCTACACGCGAGCCCCCTCCACTGTCTAGGTTTTGCCGTAAGGTTCTTATCCAATACCTCGGTCCTGCTTCCTTTAGAATCATATCTGAAACCTCATTACCACCAAAATGGCAACAATTTTTATCTTTTAGGAGAAATGATCTTTAAGTAAATATACTATGTTGTATTACCATATCTAATAGTCACAAAACATACTTGGTACAATTGCACTGATTTGTCAGAGGAATATTATTTTTGATGTTGAAAGGGCTACTATTTTTAGAGTGTGATGCCAAAACTACTATTTTAATATGAAGATATGTTGGATAATAATAGAGTTTTTGAAGAATCATTAGAGTATATTTCCTGACAGTATATTATTTAGAAGAGGAATGGGTACCATATGAAGTTATGAAATATTTGTCCTGTGGACATTGAAATGTGTGAAATATATAATACTCTGGAATATATAACTCATTTGGGAGCTTTAGACTTTTTGAGAAAGTGAATGTATTATGGAAATATTTATAAAGTTTTATAAAGGCATTATGACTATTTTATTTGGTGCCATAAGCTTTTTCTCTTATTAGGTTTGTACGGGCATTGATAAAGTATTTTTTTTTCTTATTTTTAATGATAATTCTTTTTTTTTCTCCTACATATCATCTCAGCCAGACTCAGAAGGATATTTATAACCAAAGAAAATATACGTGATAATAAGTACTAAAACTCGCATCCATTTAATTCTAAGGGTAAACACTACACATGCTCTAATCGATGAAAAAAAGCAAGTCAATGCAAATGCTAAATTCTATAACTAGGCTTATGAATATAATCAGTTCTCTCCTGTACTGGACAAAATTAGAAAACTTAATTGATCTGCATTTGACTTAAAAACGGCATAATATAGGAAATGTAGGAATTTAGTTTTTCTCTCTATTTAGAGCAGTGTTTTAGTGTTTATAATCTGTTTATAAGATGTTGTAAGTTCAAATTTTACATTACCTTCTAATTATTTCCCAGTATATTTATGCTGGATTGTTTTAACGTGAAGAAAATGAATACATTATATTGAAAAACTGAAAAATTATAATGAAAAGTGATTTAAAACGTGTCCTAACATTTTGACACTTTTTCTTTAGCTCCCTTGGTTTCTGAATATATATCAACAGTTGGCCCTTGCAAAATGGAATACAAGTGTTTTTGTAGAGAATAATTGGGAGACATTCTATTATCTCCATTTGATTTATTTGGTCAACATAAAATGATAAAGCAGTTGTTGAAAACCTCATATATGTGTACGAGGGGAAATCATTACTTTCTGAGCAGTGATTTGTTATTAGTATTATTATTTATCGCTGGTGGTAGGGTGACCAATAGTAAGAAATATATAAAAGGGATAGAGAAGGAAGCATTGGTCATCCCTAACTCTGGATTATTATGTTTGCTCTGGGGACACAAAGCAGCTGATAAAAAGGGTAAGTATGCATAGGTTAATTTTGTCTAGTTTTAGCCACCCTATAAGCTTCAGTGTGATATGGCATCATGATAGGGGATGAGATTATTGTTACTGATATGTTTTTCAAATATGTCACCATATACAGAAACCAGCAGGGTTTGCACATCTATAACAGAAGAACCAAGTTAGCAGTGTTTTATAGTCTTCCATCTTTACATCTCACATCAGTTATTATAGCACGCTTATTAATATAGAGGAGGAATTGCTAGTTGGCTTTCCTTTCCTTTTAGTTGCCTCCTTTTAATTAAAGAAATAAAGAGTATGAATTATTTTTACTTTGCCACCAGGATTATACTCTTTGTCGCCTTATATGACATACAGGGTATTTATGGATGGAATTCTTTCTCATCCATCACCTTCCTCTGAATTTCTTTGCTTGCTGCAAAACAGCCATTGGAAGAGGTAAAAACTTGCATAATGAGGTGGAGCTCAGCTATCTCGGTTTTTTATGACATGCCAAACTGCTGACTTTTACAGGATATCATACTCTATTTTAAAATGAAATATATGATTATTATATTCTGGGGGCAGGAGAGAAAGTACTCTATTTATGAAAGGAGTGGGCTAATAATTACGTAGGGGAGTGAATTATCTAGTAGATATTCTCTCCATTAATATATATTCTTCTTGGTAGGGAGATGAGAAGAAGCAGGATATGATAGTCGCCTATCTCAATTCTTTTGTTGCAGTTAGGGCCATCTTGCTAACTTGAGCAGAAAAGAGTATAGTATATAAAAGAAATAAATACTGTAATCATATTATTAGTATATTGTTTCCTTGACACAGCCGAGAGAAGGGATGAGAATGTGAAGATTATGAAATTCTTTTGTCGCCTCATTTTCTTGTTTAATTGTTAACTACCCTTCTTGTCTACACAAGGATATGGTGTCATGTTGAAAAAATGCTATTTTTATTATTATTTTTACTGTTTGCAAAATGTCCAAGTCGCAGGGTAAAGACTCTGAGGAAAACTGTCTTTCTGGGACTATATTTTGCTTTGGTGAATAATCCCTAAAATGTATGTTGTATAGTAGCGATAAAAAGTAAGAAGTGAATTGTGATGCTTCTAATATTAAGAATAATCATATGTTGTTCCATGATACTGTTATTTTTTTATGACTGGAGTACATAATAATGTTATGTTATTGTGATGTTGGCAACCTCAGTGATCTGAATATTTGCAATGTATAATAAAAGTTTGTGATTACTTTAAACTTGATAATCATTTTAATTATGATAATCTTGTTGATATTAAGAAATTTACTCATTCGAGAGTTACCTCACCTAGTTATTAGAATTTGTAATGTATTTATTAATCTTTTTTATCAATAAAGTAATTTTTTCAGACAGTTTTTTTTCTACGAGTTTCTTATATTATAGTTTCTTTAACCCGTGGTTGTGGGGAAGAAAGATTACCACATTTGTCTTCCCAGTGTGTTATAAGAGCCAACTAAAAGCCAAAGGGGAGTGAATGGTTAGCAATCATATCCTCATTGATTTTTTTTTCACATACCTTAGAATAGCTGATATGAAGGAGGGATGATCTTTGGGGCACGATAAGGCATTGCTGCCTTCCCCCCCTTTTTTTTAAGTTGGATCCATCCTGCAGGCTTTAATAGGCTATTGCATCCTGTTCAAAATAGAGCAATTTGTATCTTGTGGCAATAAAGTATGACTTCAACAACTGTATGACCTGCATTCTCGAAGAATGTGACTAACTTGGATAAACCTGGCAAGAGTGGGAGAAATAATTTCATTTTTGTGTTTTGTGTAAGATGATTAAAAAGGATGAGAGATTGGGGATATGGCAGTCCCAAGAAAAATTCCTATACTGCATTTAAAAAAAATTATATATATGTGCGTGTGTGTGTGTAAATACCAAATTGTGATTATGGGAAAGAGCTCCAAGTTCGTAACTTCCCGTCTCCTGATCGGTTCCATTTTGTACTTAGTGATACTTATCATACTTGTCCTTAAAACTATGGATTGAGTTAGCATTAACTATCTCTTCGCTTATGGAATTCCAATTATCAACTACCCTTACACTACAAAAGTACTACCTTGCTTCCTGCAAAGAAGTTTCCTTACGAAGCTTCAAACTATGAACTCTTGTTTTAGAGCCAGCAATATCAATATATCAATCCCTATTCACTCAATCATAACCGTGAAGGAATTTAAAGACTGTCACTGTATCCCCCCTCAATCTTCTAGCTTTGAGTGATGGTAAGTCTAATTCCCTCAGCCTCTCATCATAACTGAGATTGCGTATTTCTGGCACCAGTCTCGTGGCATGTCTATGAACTTTTTCAAGCTTAACTACGTGCTTTTTCAAGTGTGGATTCCAAATGGGGCTCCATATTCAAGTTTTGGCCTCAAATAGGTTGCATAAATATTTCTGAACATATCCTTGTCCATGTGCCTGAAGGCTACCTTTACATTTGCTAATAAACATATGGTGCCCTTACTATGCCATTTATATGCATTTCTGGAGACAAATCGGCCTGTATGTTTTCTCCTAGATTACTCTCATACTCTGTCTCTTGAAGCTGTACTCCTGCCACCGAGTAGTCAAGCTTGGGCCTTCTTGCACTTGTACCAATTCTCATTACCTTACATTTTGAAGTATTAAATTTCATTAGCCACTTTTCTGACCACTCATGCAGACTATTTAGATCTTCCTGAAGTTCTCTACCATTGTTCTCGTTTCTTACTTTCTTCACAATCTTTGCATCATCTGCAAACATATTCATGAATGAATTTACAGACCGATAGGTCATTTACATACACAAGGAACAAAAGTGGCCCCAAAATTGAACCCTGCGGAAGTTCACTACTAACTCTTCTCCAATCAGACATTGAGTCTTAATCTAACCCTCTGTTCCTTTCCTTCTAAGTATGTTTTTATCCATTTCAAGACATTTCTACCAATTCTTGCAATTGTTTGTAGCTTCTTAATAAGTCTCCCATGTGGGACAGTGTAAACTGCTTTCTAGAAGTCTAGGAATATGCAATCTGCCCAGCCCTCTCTTTCCTGTAAGATTCGGCTTACCTCATCATAAAATTCTTATAAGTTTGTTACTTTTGATCTACCTTCCCTGAAGCCATGTTGTCTTACTGACAAAAAGTTGAAGGATTCCAAGTGAAGAGAGATATATTTCCTTAGCAGTTTCTCCATGACTTTGCAAACTATGCTGGTCAAGGAAACAGTTCTATAGTTTAGAGCCATATCCCTCATTCCCTTTTTGAAGATAGTTATCATGTTTGCTTGTTTCCAGCATCTTGGAATCTGCTCTGACTCCATTGACTTTAAATATGATACTTAGTGCCGCTGATACTGAATTTTCGCATTTTTAAGTACATGAGGGGATATATCATCAGGACCTGTAGCTTTATGGACATCTAACTCAATCAGCGCTTTGCATACTTCTGTGGCTGAAAGGATGTTCTCCAATACCGGCCCATGAGTTTTTATCTCTGCAATCTGAGGGGGTGGGGTATTTTCTACTGTACATACTGACTGAAACTCCTTGTTCAGTTCTTTGTAGATCTCTTCATCCGTCTTCAGTTTTCCTCTGATAAAGTTGTGGAAAAGTTTGAGATTTTCTTCAGCCTTCCTGGTGATGTCCCTTTCATAGTGTCTCTCTGCCTCTCTTCTTTTACTTAGGTAATAATTTCTTGCTCTTTTGTAGGTTTGCCAGGCATTTTTTTTTTCTCCTATACCTTTTTCCAGCATTTATCTCTCCACACCTTAGCTCTTTTACACTCATTATCGAACCGTTTCTCTCTGGCATGAATTACACCTACTTTGGTGACAGGTATGCAGCAATAAACTATCTTCCCATATTTCTCACAATAGATGTCGTACATTTCTTGTACAGATTTGATGTAAAATAAGGTCCTCCAGTCAATAACTGCAAAAAGCTCATTCATTTTTATGTAATGTCCTTTTGGATAGTTCCTCCTCATGTCTTCAGTGCCTCTACTTTCAGGCAAAACATCTTCACTGATATACTCCATGAACAACACACAGTGGTCACTCTTTCCAGTTGGTAGTTCATGCTCAATTTTTTCAATATCCAATACGTTATCTGTAAATACTAGATCAAGTAGTGATGGCTCATTCCCACCACTGGCCCTCGTTGGTTCCAGTACATGGTGGTGTAGGGATATTGCCCTGAAAGAGTCCTCACAACTGTGTGGGTCAAGATTTATGAAATCTATCTCTTTATGATTAAAATCTCCCATAATCAAAATCCTACATTTTCTCTCCCGTACCATGTTAACAACTGATTTTATGACTTCAATAGGACCTATATGAGTGTGTGTGATTACCTAATCGTGTTTACGGGAAAGAGCCCAAAGCTCGTATCTTCCTGTCTCCTGATCGGTTCCAGTTTATACTTAGTGATACTTATCATACCTGTCCTTAAAACTATGGATTGAGATAGCATTAACTACCTCCTCGCTTAGCGAATTCCAATTATCAACTACTCTTACACTGAAATAGTATTTTCTTACATCCTGCAAAGAAGTTTTCTTACGAAGCTTCAAACTATGACCTCTAGTTCTAGAGCCAGCCATATCAAAATATCGATCCCTATCCACTCTATCATAACCATGAAGGAATTTAAAGATGGTCACCATATCCCCCCTCACTCTTCTAGCTTCGAGTGATGGTAAGTCTAATTCCCTCAGCCTCTCATCATAACTGAGATTGCGTATTTCTGGCACCAGTTTCGTGGCATGTCTTTGAACTTTTTCAAGCTTAGCTATGTGCTTTTTCAAGTGCGGATTCCAAAAGGGGGCTGCATATTCGAGTTTTGGCCTCACATAGGTTACATAAATATTTCTGAACATTTCCTTGTCCATGTGCCTGAAGGCTACCCATACATTTGATAAGAATGCATATGCTGCCCTTACTATGCCATTTATATGTATTTCTGGAGACAAATCTGCCAGTATGTTTACTCCTAGAGCTCTCTCATTTTCTGTCTCTTGAAGTTGTACTCCAGCCACCGAGTAGTCAAGCTTGGGCCTTCTTGCACTTGTACCCATTCTCATTACCTTACATTTTGAAGTATTGAATTTCATTAGCCACTTTTCTGACCACTCATGCAGATTATTTAGATCCTCCTGAAGTTCTCTACCATGTGTGTAATTACCTAGTTGTAATTATATGGATTCCTATCCACTCTGTCATAACCGTGAAGAAATTTAAAATCTATCACAATCTTCTAGCTTCGAGTGAGGGTAAGTCTAATTCCCACAGCCTCTCAACATAACAGAGATTGCGTGTTTCTGGCACCAGTTTTGTGGCATGTCTTTGAACCTTTTCCAGCTTATATACATGTTTTTCCAAAAGAGGGCTGCATATTAAAGCTTTGGCCTCACATATGTTACAAATATTTCTGAACATTTCCTTGTCCTTGTATCTGAAGGTTATCCTTACATTTGTTAAGAAGCATATGCGTGTGTGTGTAAAATTACGTAATTGTACTTACCTAATTGTGCTTACGGGAAAGAGCACGAAGCTCGTAACTTCCCGTCTCCTGGTCGGTTCCATTTTGTATTTAGTGGTACTTATCATACTTGTCCTTAGAACTATGGATTGAGTTAGCATTAACTACCTCGTTGCTTAGTGAGTTCCAATTATCAACTACTCTTACACTTAAAAAGAAGTACTTCCTTACATCTTGCAAAGAAGTTTTCTTACGAAGCTTCAAACTATGACCTCTAGTTCTAGAGCCAGCCATATCAAAATATCGATCCCTATCCACTCCGTCATAACCATTAAGGAATTTAGTGTGTGTGTGTAATTACCTAACTGTAATTACCTAATTGTGCTTATGGGAAAAAGCCACAAGTTCGTAAATTCCTGTCTCCTTATCGGTTCCATTTTGTACTTAGAGATACTTATCATACTTGTCCTTAAAACTATGGATTGAGTTGGCATTAACTACCTCCTCGCTTAGCGAATTCCAAATATCAACTACACTTACACTAAAAAAAAAGTATCTCCTTACATCCTGCAAGGAAGCTTTTTTTACAAAGCTTCAAACAATGACCTCTATTTTTTAGTGACAGCCATATCAAAATATCGATCCCTATCCACTCTGTCATAACCATGAAGGAATTTAAATACCATCATCAAAACCATTGTCAATCTTCTAGCTTCGAGTGATGGTAAGTCTAATTCCCTCAGCCTCTCATCATAACTGAGATTGCGTATTTCTGATACCACTCTCGTGGCATTTCTTTGAACCTTTTACAGTTTAACTACGTGCTTTTTTTATGTGCGGATTCCAAAAGGGGGCTACATATTCAAGCTTTGGCTTCATATAAGTTACATAAATATTTCTGAACATTTCCTTGTCCATGTGCCTGAAGGCTACCCTTACATTTGCTAAGAAAGCATATGCTACCCTTACCATGCCATTTATATGGATTTCTGGAGCCAAATCGGCCAGTATGTTTACTCCTAGATCTCTCTCTCTCTCTCTCTCTCTCTCTCTCTCTCTCTCTCTCTCTCTCTCTCTCTCTCTCTCTCTCTCTCTCTCTCTCCCCCGTTTCTTGTAGTAAAATTCCTGCCATTTGGTGGTCAAGTAGAGCCTTCTTGCACTTGTACCCATTCTCAGTACAAAACATTTAGAAGTCTTGAATTTTCTTAGCAACTTTTCGGACTACTCATGCAGACTATTTAGATCTTCCTGAAGTTCTCTACCATTGTTCTCGTCTCTTAATTTCTTCACAATCTTTGCATCTGCAAACATATTCATGAATGAATTTACAGACTCTGGTAGGTCATTTACATATACGAGGAACAAAAGTGGCCCTAAAACTAAACCCTGTGGAACTCCACT
>JAXCGZ010015318.1:10000-35000 GCA_037179515.1 Halocaridina rubra | reverse complement strand
TGTAATGGAACCAACAAGGGCCAGGGGTGGGGATGAGCCATCACTACTTGATCTAGTGTTCACAGATAATGTGTTGGATATTGAAAAAATTGAGTATGAACCACCAATTGGAAAGAGTGACCACTGTGTGTTGTTGATGGAGTATATCATTGAAGATATTCTTCCTGAGAGTAGAGGCACTGAGGACATGAGGAGGAACTATCCGAAAGGAGATTACATCAAAATGAATGAGCTTTTTGCAGTTCTTGACTGGAGAACCTTATTTTACAACAAATCTGTACAAGAAATGTATGACATCTTTTTGTGAGAAATATGGGAAGATAGTAGATTGCGGCATACCTGTCACCAAAGTAGGTGTAATTCATGCCAGAGAGAAATGGTTCGATAATGGGTGCTAAAGAGCTAAGGAGTGGAGAGACAAATGCTGGAAAAGGTATAGGAGGAGAAAAAACATAAATGCCTGGCAAACCTACAAAAGAGCAAGAAATGACTACCTAAGTAAAAGGAGAGAGGCAGAGAGAGACTATGAGAGGGACATCACCAGGAAGGCTAAAGAAAATCCCAAGCTTTTCCACAGCTTTATCAGAGGAAAACTGAAGGTAAAAGAACAGGTTTTAAGGCTAAAGAGAGCGGATGGAAGCATCACTGAGACGGATGAAGAGATCTGCAAAGAATTGAACAAGGAGTTTCAGTCAGTATTTACAGTAGGAAATACCCCACCCCCTCAGATTGCAGTGATAGAAGCTCAAGGGCCGGTATTAGAGAACATCAACCTTACAGCCACAGAGGTATGCAAAGCGCTGATGGATTTAGATGTTCATAAAGCTACAGGTCCTGATGACATATCCCCTCATGTGCTTAAAAAATGTGCAAACACAATATCAGTGGCACTAAGTATCATATTTAAGGAGTCACTGGAGTCTGGGGAGATTCCAAGATGCTGGAAACAAGCAAATGTGATACCTATCTTTAAAAAGGGAAGGAGGGATACGGCTCTGAACTATAGACCAGTTTCCTTGACCAGCATAGTTTGCAAAGTTATGGAGAAACTACTAAGGAAGCATATCTCTCTTCACTTGGAATCCTTCAACTTTTTGTCAGTGAGGCAACATGGCTTCAGAGAAGGTAGATCAACAGTAACAAACTTATTAGAATTTTATGATGAGGTAAGCCAAATCTTACAGGAAAGAGAGGGCTGGGCAGATTGCATATTCCTAGACTTCCAGAAAGCGTTTGACACTGTTCCACATGGGAGACTTATTAGGAAGCTGCAATCAATGGCTAGAATAGGTGGAAATGTTTTGGAATGGATAAAAACTTACTTAGAAGGAAGGGAACAGAGGGTTAGAGTAAGACACTCAGTGTCTGAATGGAGAAGAGTTAGTAGTGGAGTTCCACAGGGTTCAGTTTTAGGGCCACTTTTGTTCCTTGTATATGTAAATGACCTACCAGAGTCTGTAAATTCATTCATGAATATGTTTGCAGATGATGCAAAGATTGTGAAGAAAGTAAAAAACGAGAACAATGGTAGAGAACTTCAGGAGGATCTAAATAATCTGCATGAGTGGTCAGAAAAGTGGCTAATGAAATTCAATACTTCAAAATGTAAGGTAATGAGAATGGGTACAAGTGCAAGAAGGCCCAAGCTTGACTACTCGGTGGCTGGAGTACAACTTCAAGAGACAGAAAATGAGAGAGATCTAGGAGTAAACATACTGGCAGATTTGTCTCCAGAAATACATATAAATGGCATAGTAAGGGCAGCATGTGCATTCTTATCAAATGTAAGGGTAGCCTTCAGGCACATGGACAAGGAAATGTTCAGAAATATTTATGTAACCTATGTGAGGCCAAAACTCGAATATGCAGCCCCCTTTTGGAATCCGCACTTGAAAAAGCACATAGCTAAGCTTGAAAAAGTTCAAAGACATGCCACAAAACTGGTGCCAAAAATATGCAATCTCAGTTATGATGAGAGGCTGAGGGAATTAGACTTACCATCACTCGAAGCTAGAAGAGTGAAGGGGGATATGGTGACAGTCTTTAAATTCCTTCATGGTTATGATAGAGTGGATAGGGATGGATATTTCGATATGGCTGGCTCTAGAATTAGAGGTCATAGTTTGAAGCTTGGTAAGAAAACTTCTTTGCAGGATGTAAGGAAATACTTTTTCAGTGTAAGAGTAGTTGATAATTGGAATTCGCTAAGCGAGGAGGTAGTTAATGCTATCTCAATCCATAGTTTTAAGGACAGGTATGATAAGTATCACTAAGTATAAAATGGAAGCGATGAGGAGACGGGAAGATACGAGCTTTGGGCTCTTTCCCGTAAACACAATTAGGTAATCAATTAGATGAAGTGGTTAACATCCGTATAAGCTGATGCGCCTGCTCACGCTATTTCCCTGACAATATTATATTAAAAATATGTTTGCTGTTTGTTCTTAATGCTTTTGTTCAATTTTCTTCATAATAGCCGATCTCATTAAGCTGTAGAGGCGGAGTAGGATGTGGGAGAACGAACCTCTATCAGCAAACGTTTTGCTACTTTCTTATCAGCTGATGCACTCTCACACGCTATTTTCCTGATGATATTATATTAAAAATATTATTGCTGTTTGTTCTTAATGCTTTTATCCAATTTTCTTCATAATATCCGATTACAGTAAATGGTAGAAGAGGAGTAGGATGTGGGAGAACGAACCTCTATCGGCAAACGTTTTGCTACTTCCGTATCAGCTGATGCACCTTCACACGCTATTTCCCTGACGATATTATATTAAAATTATGTTTGCTGTTTGTTCTTAATGCTTTTATCAATTTTTTTCATAATATCCGATTGCATTATGCGGTAGAAGAGGAGTAGGATGCGGGAGAATGAACCTCTATCGGCAAACGTTTTGCTACTTTCGTATCAGCTGATGCACCCTCACAAGCTATTTCCCTGATGATATTATATTAAAAATATGATTGCTGTTTGTTCTTAATGCTTTTATTCAAGTTTCTTCTTAATATCCGATTGCATTAAGCGGTAGAAGAGGAGTAGGATGCGGGAGAAGGAACCTCTATCGGCAAACGTTTTGCTACTTCCGTATCAGCTGATGCATCCTCACGCGCTATTTCCCTGACAATATTATATTAAAAACAACTTTGCTGTTTGTTCTTAATGCTTTTTTCAATTTTCTTCATAATATCCGATCATAGCCAGTTTATCATCCAGCGTTATAGCATGACTCTTAGCACTTGCACTAGGAATTTTCTTAGGTGCCATGGGGGCAAAATATAAGGTCACAAATGAATGAGAATGAGAGTAGCTGATAAACAGACATATACCATGCATAAACTAATCAATTCAAAATAATAGCGGTTTCGCGGGAATGACGAGTGACGATGCCTAATGGTAGATATAGGAACTACTGTACGTATTTTAATAAGATTTTATATGCTTTTGTTCTTTTTTTTTGTACAGTAACATGATTTTATGTGCTTTTGTTTTTATTTATTGTACAGTAACATGATTTCATGTGCTTTTAATGGTTTTCTAGTGATATTATGATTCCAATATTTGTAGCGGACAGACGTAAAGTTGATTATAATGACGTAAACTTTATTTTTATTTCTTTACTTATTTTTCCATATATTTTTTTGAAAACCGACGCATAATCGAGAACGAGTTAACTCGAAACGACTTAAACCGAGGTATACCTATATGTATATATATATATATATATATATATATATATATATATATATATATATATATATATATATATATATATATATATATATATATATATATATATATAATTCTCTCTCTCTCTCTCTCTCTTTCTATATATATATATATATATATATATATATATATATATATATATATATATATATATATATATATATATATATATATATATATATATATATATATATATATATATATATATATATATATATATATATATATATATATACATATATATATATATATATATATATATATACATATATATATACATATATATATATATATATATATATATATATATATATATATATATATATATATATATATATATATATATATATATATATATATATATATATATATATATATATATATATATATATATATATATATATATATATATATATATATATATATATATATATATATATATATATATATATATATATATATATATATATATATATATATATATATATACATACATATATATATATATATATATATATATATATATATATATATATATATATATATATATATATATATATATATATATATATATATATATATATATATATATATATATATATATATATATATATATATAAGGCTCAAGAGAGCGCATGGAAGCATACTGAGATGCATGAAGAGATCTGCAAAGAATTGAACAGGGAGTATCAGTCAATATTTACAGTAGAAAATACCCCACCCCCTCAGATTACAGAGATAGAAGTTTATGGGTTGGTATTAGAGAATATCATCCTTGCAGCCACAGAAGTATGGAAAGCGCTGATAGAGATAGATGCCTATAAAGATACAGGTCCTGATGATATATCACCTCATATACTTAAAAAATGTGCAACTCAATATCAGCGGCACAAAGTATCATATTTAAAAAGTCACCGGAGTCAGGGCAGATTCCAAGATGATATAAACAAGCAAACGAGATCCCTATCTTCAAAACGGGAAGGAGGGATACGGCTCTAAACTATACACCAGTTTCCTTGACCAGCATAGTTTGCAAAGTTACGGAGAAACTACTAACGAAACATTTCTCTCTTCACTTGGAATCCTTCAACTTTTTGTCAGTGAGACAACATGGCTTCAGAGAAGGTAGATCAACAGTAACAAACTTATTAGAATTTTATGATGAGGTAAGCCGAATCTTACAGGAAAGAGAGGGCTGGGCAGATTGCATATTCCTAGACTTCCAGAAAGCATTTGACACTGTCCCACATGGGAGACTTATTAAGAAGCTGTGAGCAATGGCTATAATAGGTGGAAATGTCTTGTAATGGATAAAAACTTACTTAGAAGGAAGGGAACAGAGGGTTAGAGTAAGACACTCAGTGTCTGAATGGAGAAGAGTTAGCAGTGGAGTTCCACAGGGTTCAGTTTTAGGGCCACTTTTGTTCCTTGTATATGTAAATGACCTACCAGATTCTGTAAATTCATTCATGAATATGTTTGCAGATGATGCAAAGATTGTGAAGATAGTAAGAAACGAGAGCAATGGTAGAGAACTTCAGGAAGATCTAAATAGTCTGCATGAGTGATCAGAAAAGTGGCTAATGAAATTCAATATTTCAAAATGTAAGGTAATGAGAATAGGTACAAGTGCAAGAAGGCTCAACATGACTACCAAATGGCAGGAGTAGAACTTAAAGCAACAGAGAATGAGAGAGATCTAGGAGTAAGCATACTGTCCGATTTGTCTTTAGAATGTATATAATTGGCATAATAAAGGCAGCATATGCTTTCTAAGCAAATGTAAGGGTAGCCTTCAGGCTACCCTTACATGTTCAGAAATATTTATAAAATCTATGTGAGGCCAAAACTTGATTATGGAGCCCCCTTTTGGAATCCACACTTAAAAAAGCTTGTAGTTATGCTGGAAAAAGTTCAAAGACATGCCACGTAACAGGTGCCAGAAGTACGCAATCTCAGTTAAGATGAGAGGCTGAGATAATTAGATAACCATCAATCGAAGCTAGAAGATTTATGAAGGATATGGGGAAAATTTTTATATTCCTTTATGGTTATGACAGAGTGGATAGGGATCGATATTTTTACATGGCACTAAAACTAGAGGTCATGGTTTGAAGCTTCGTAAGAAAACTTCTTTGCATGATGTAAGGAAGTACTTTTTTAGTGTAAGATTAGTTGATAATTGGAATTCGCTAAGCGAGGAGGTAGTTAATGCTAACTCAATCCATAGTTTTAAGGACAGGTATGATAAGTATCACTAAGTACAAAATGGAACTGATCAGGAGACGGGAAGATACGAGCTTTGGGCTCTTTTTCGTAAGCACAATTAGGTTATCACAATTAGGTAATCACATAAACACACACACAGATTGCGTACAGGGGAATTTCTTACACCAACATGTAATGGATCCAACGAGGGTCAGGTGTGGGAATGGGCCATCATTGCTTGTTCTAGTATCCACTGATAATGTGTTGGATATTGAAAAAATTGAGTATGAACCACCAATTGGAAAGAGTGACCGTACTCTGTTTTGTTGATGGAGTATATCATTGAAGATGTTCTGCGTGAGAGTAGAGGCATTGACGACACGAGGAGAAACTATCCGAAAGGAGATTGCATTAAAATGAATGAGCTTTTTGCAGTTATTGACCGGAGGACCTTATTTTACAACAAATCTGTAAAAGAAATATATGACATTTATTTGTGAGAAATATGGGAAGATAGTAGATTGCTTTATACCTGTCACCAAAGTAAGTGTGATTCATGCAAGAGAGAAATGGTTCGATAATGAGTGTAAAAGAGCTAAGGAGTGGAGAGACAAATGCTGGAAAAGGTAAAGGAGGAGAAAAAACATAAATTCCTGGCAAACCTATAAAAGAGCAAGAAATAATTACCTAAGTATAAGAAAAGAGGCATAGAGAGACTATGAAAGAGATATCACCACGAAGGCTAAAGAAAATCCCAAGATTTTCCAAAGCTTTATTAGAGGAAAATTGAAGGTAAAAGAATAAGTTTTAAACCTTAAGAGAGCAGATGGAAGCATCACTGAGATGGATGAAGAGATCTGCAAAGAATTGAACAAGGATATTTAGTCCGTATTTACAGCATAAAATACCCCACCCCCTCAGATTGCAGAGATAGAAGTTAATGGGCCAGTATTAGAGAGCATCATCCTTTCAGCCACAGAGGAATGCAAAGCGCTGATGGAGTTAGATGTCCATAAAGCTACAGGTCCTGATGATATTTCCCTCATGTACTTAAAAAATGTGCAAACTCAACATCAGTGTTATTAAGTATCATATTTAAAAAGTCGCTGGAGTCAGGGGAAATTCTAAGATGTTGGAAACAAGCAAATGTGATACCTATCTTCAAAAAGAGAAGGAGGGATATGGCTCTAAACAATAGACCTGTTTCTTTGACCAGCATAGTTTGCAAAGTTATGGAGAAACTACTAAGGAAGCATATCTCTCTTCACTTGGAATCCTTCAACTATTTGTCAGTGAGACAACATGGCTTCAGAGAAGGTAGATCAACAGTAACAAACTTATTAGAATTTTATGATGAGGTAAGCCAAATCTTACAGGAAAGAGAGGGCTGGGCAGATTGCATATTCCTAAACTTCCAGAAAGCATTTGGCACTGTCCCACATGGGAGACTTATTAAGAAGCTGTGGGCAATGGCTACAATATGTGAAATGTCTTGAAATGGAGAAAAACTTTCTTAGAGGGAAGGGAACAGAGGGTTAGAGTAAAACACTCAGTGTCTGAATGGAGAAGAGTTAATAGTGGAGTTCCACAGGGTTCAGTTTTAGGGCCACTTTTGTTCCTTGTATATGTATATGACCTACCAGAGTCTGTAAATTCATTCATGAATGCAAAAATTGTGAAGATAGTAAGAAACGAAAACAATGGTAGGGAACTTCAGGAAGATCAAAATAGTCTACATGAGTGGTCAGAAAAGTGGCTAATGAAATTCAATACTTCAAATTGTAAGGTACTGAGAATGGGTTCAAGTACAAGAAGGCTCAACTTGACTACCAAATGGCAGGGGTAGAACTTCAAGAGACATAAAATGAGAGAAATCTAGGAGTAAACATACTGGCCGATTTGCCTCCAAAATGCATATATATGATATAGTAAGGGCAGCATATGCTTTCTTATGAAATGCAAGGGTAGCCTTCAGGCACATGGACAAGGAAATGTTCAGAAATATTTATGTAACCTATGTGAGGCCAAAACTTGAATATGCAGCCCCCTTTTGAAATCCGCACTTGAAAAAGAACGTAGCTAAGCTTGAAAAAGTTCAAAGACATGCCACGAAACTGGTGCCAGAAATACGCAATCTCAGTTATGATGAGAGGCTGAGGGAATTAGACTTACCATCACTCGAAGCTAGAAGAGTGAGGGGGGGATATGGTGACAGTCTTTAAAATCCTTTATGTTTATGATAGAGTGGATAGGGATCGACATTTTGATATGGGTGGCTCTAGAACTAGAGTTCATAGTTTGAAGCTTCGTAAGAAAACTTCTTTGCAGGATGTAAGGAAGTACTTTTTTAGTGTAAGAGTACTTGATACTTGGAATACGCTGAGCGAGGAGCTAGTTAAAGCTAACTCAATCTATAGCTTTAAGGACAGGTTTGATAAGTATCACTAAGTACATAATGGAACCGATCAGGAGACGGGAAAATACGAGCTTTGGGCTCTTTCCCTTAAGTACAACGCTCGAATTAAAAGTCGTAGAAGTACTATTAAAGTTATAAACTCAGTTGCTTACTTCGCCCAGGAGAGAAAGCACAGGATAGTGATTGTGGAGGATTGTAATCAATGAGAAATAGACTGGAGTAATTTCGACACACAGTCAAGAGGACTATTTTGGGGCAAGATTCCTAGACTGTATAAAAAGGAAGTTCCTGAACAAACGTGCACGGGAACCAACAAGGGCTGAGGGCGGAGATGAGTCATTACAACTTGATCTATTATTCACAAATAATGCTTTGAATATATGCCAATTCTAGTATGATCTACCAGTTAGAGAAAGTGACCATAATATGCTGTTGACAGAGTACATCGTTGAATATGTTGTGCCTAAGAGGAGGAGAACAGAAAAGGAAATGAGGAAGAGGTTTCCAAAAGAAGATTAAAAAAAAAGGGCAACATTTTGTAGTTATAGACTGGGGACCATACATAAAACCAAAATTGCTCAAGAGATGCACAAAATCTTTTGTGAGGGATATAGGAATATAGACAGCTGTTGTGTTTCATCTATAAAAATAGGAATTATTAATGAAAGAAAGGAATTCTACAATAATTAGTGTAAGAACGTAAAGAAGTGGGGAGACTAATGCTGGAATAGGCATCGAATGAGAGAGAGTACAAAAACATGGCTGAGTTACAAATGAGTGAGAAATGATTACATGATTACATAAGTACAAGAAGAGAGGCGGAGAAGGCTAATGAGAGGGATATAAGCATGAGGGTTAATGAAAATTTCAAAATTCTCCACAGCTTTGTCAGAGGGAAAGTAAAGGTCAATGAACAAGTCCTAAAGATGGAGAGGGCAGATGGAAGCATTTCTGAGACAGATGAAGCGATCTGCAAAGAACTGAAGAAAGAGTTGCAGTCATGATTTACTTTAGAAAATTCTCCACGTTTTTGCAATGCAAAGCTGAGAGATCATGGACCAGTATTAGAGAACATCGTCTTTTCAGTACAGAGGCATCAAAGTGTCGATGGAGTTAGATGCCCATAAAGCTTTGGGGCTTGATGACATATCCCTTTATGTACTTAAGAGGTGTGCTAATCATTATATTATCAGCAGCGCTATGCATCATATCTGAGAAGTCGCGGGGGAGATTCCAAGATGATGGAAACAAGAGAAAGTGGTACTTATCGAGAGACACAGTCTCTAAAATATAGGCTTCCTTCCTTGACAAGCATAGTTTGGAAAATCATAGAGGCCCTACTAAATTTTTCTTCACTTGGAGTCCTTCAACTTTTGTCAGTAAGAAAATATGACTTCTTGGAAGGAAGATCTATAGTAACAAACTTACTAGAATTTCATGATGAGGTAAAGAAAATCTTAGAAGAATGAGAGGGCTAAGCATACATCATGATATTAGATTTTCAAACGGCATTTGACACAATCCCACTTGAAGACTTATTAAAAAGTTGAAAGTTATGGCCAGAATAAATGAAAATTTCTTGAAGTGGATAAAAACTTATTTAGAATGACTTTAACTAAGGGTCACAGTAAGACATGTAATGTCTGCTTGGAGAGAGGTTAGCAGTGGAGTTTCACAAGGAGCGATTTTAGGGCCGTTATTATTTATTATATATGGAATCCTTTGTCGTCGCACTTGATATCTCTAAGGCTTTTGACAGAGTCTGGTACAAGGCTCTGTTTTTCTTTTTTAATAAGTGTGACTCTAGAACGGGAAGAGAATATTGTCCTTATTGGTCCTAGGCACGAAAAAACATAAAGTACAGAGAAACAGAGATGAAGAGTGTAGAGACTTGTCAGATGTGAAGGGATAATAAGAGAAGTGTACCGAATATTCAAGAATATTCGGTTTTTATGTAGGCATAGAAAAAGAACCGCAACTGAAGGTAGACTTAACATCGAACTTTCTTGGCCAGTCCTATTTAAGTCCTAAAGACATTCAGCTGTTGGCCACACTCCCTGCCTATGGCTTTACCCCTTTTCTCTGTTCTCTGATTTCCAGTTTTTTTTTCTGACAGTTTTATATCTGTTGTTGTTGATGGTGCAACATCTAGCCCAGTGATTCTTAACCAGGGGTGTTCGCACCCCTAGGGGGTGCGAGGCCAGTTTCTAAGCGGTGCGAGGATGCCTACGAATAAATAAAGCAAAATATATTTTTATATACGCATTATATTTTTTCTGAAAAAAAGACTTTTTGCTTCAGCATTGTTCTGAGATAGAGATAAACCTAAAGTTCTAAACCTAAATTGTTGAATATGCAGATGCAGTGTACTTCATTTGAGGGTTAGTTCTCGTGTGGAGAGCTGCAAACCTGTGACAACTGGATCCTGAACCCTTTCAGGCAGAATTTGGAAGATGTTGATGATGACAGCGGCATCAAGGAAGATCTCATCGACCTGAGACACAATCGTAGAATCCAAATGGAGTTCACCAATGGTCAGCTGGAGCAATTCTGGGCTTCTCAGCTGAATGCATACCCTGTACTAGCAAAGAAATTCTCGAAGTGCTAGTACCTTTTGCGACTACTTACCTGTGTGAGCAAGGATTTTCTTGTCTACTTCACATCAAAATGAAAAGCAGAAATCGGCCAAATTCTGAACATGACATGCGAGTAGCACTCGGTACAAAGACACCAAGATTTGATGCCATCATAGAAAAAAAAAAAAACCAGCAGCAACGAAATCACTAGGTTTGCTGTGCAGTGCAGGCAAAATAATGTAATTTTATTTTTATTAATATGTACTCTGGATTTTTATCATGAAAAAAAAGTAAGCTATATGAATGAAGATGAAATAAAAATAAAACGTGGTTTTGTTATTAATACACATCACATCAACTTTGTATTTTTAGCATTTTTTTTTTTTGGTGTATTTCAGCAATCGGGGAGGGTGGTGGTGCGAGAACTGACTACTGATTTGAAAGGGGTGCACATACTGGAAAAGGTTAAGAACCACTGATCTAGCCCATTCCCTGTTACCAGTGGTGTTCCACAGGGCTATGTTCTTTCACCTACTCTGTTCCTTCTCTTCATCAATGATCTTCTACAAACCCCATCTTCCTCTCTTCTTTACGCCTCTGCCGATGAGTATACCCTTCACTTTTCCTCTGCTTTCTCTTCACGACCTTCATCTGCTACTCTTAATTAGTCTCGTATCTTTCTTCTACTCTCAACTCCGATTTGCAAAGGGTATCTGAGTGGGGCACCCAAAATCAAGTTAAATTTAATGCCTCCAAGACAGTTTCTGGCTATCTCTTACCCTATTGTCTTCGAAACTAACGAAATTTACCTTCTTAATTCTATCAACATATTAGGAATCCATGTAGCCTTTAACTTGTTAAGGAGGAATCACATAACCCAAATTTCTAAATCTGCATCCCAAAAATTGGGGGTTCTGTTTCGTTTTCGTCATTAATTTTCTTCTTTACAGTTACTTAGAATTTGTAAATATCTTATCCGTGCCTGCTTATAATACTGCTCACACATCTGGGGTGCTTCTTCTTATATTTATCTCTTTGATAGGGTTGAATCTAAGGCAGTCTGACTCATTAATAATCCTTCTCTTACTTCTAATCTGGATTCTCTCTTTCTCTTCGCCATAAGGTATCATCCTTTTCTCTTTTCTAACGGTACTACTTCCATCGCTATAAAGGTCTTATCTGTCTCTGCTTATAATACTGCTCACACATCTGGGGTGCTTCTTCTTATACTTATCTCTTTGATAGGGTTGAATCTAAGGCAGTCTGACTCATTAGTAATCCTTCTCTTACTTCTAATCTGGATTCTCTCTCTCTCTTCTCTGTAAGGTATCATCCCTTTCTCTTTCTATCGGTACTACTTCCATCGCTGCTCTGAGGAGTTCGCGAGTTGCATCCCTCCCCTACTGCCGAGGCCATGTAACACTCGCCAAGCGGCCTCACCTCATAGGTACTGTGCGGAGATTTGTAGCTCGTGGATTGATCGGTGCAGCGACTACTTCTTCCCATCTACCACCAGACTCTGGAGCTCTCTTCCTCCTTCTGTCTTTCCAAATTCTTATAACCAGTCTTCCTTCAAAAAGTGGATCTACCATTATCTTAAGGCCTAATCCTCCATATCTAAATGTCCTCAGTACTTTGACTATTTTTCCAGTGTGTCCTTTTCCTTTGTGTATCATTACCTCATCTCTGCCTTGTCCATAACATTTTTCTTTTCCTTCATCTTAATGTTTTCTCGTGTCTGGGCCTTCATTGATAACGGCAGTTTTTGCCTGTCCCGGTGTCACACTTATAAAAAAAAATGACCTTCTAAAGCCTGTAAATTAAAAAATTGTGAGGAGAATAAAAACACAATGAAAAAATGGTAGAAAACTTCAAGTAGATCTAAACAGTCTGCATGAATGATCAGACAAGTGGCTAAGAAGAGTCAATACTTCAAATTGTAAAATAATGAGAATGGGCAAGAATGCAAGAAGGTCTATGTGTGGGTATTCAAAAACAGGAGCTGAACTTCAAGAACCTACTAACGGAAGAGATCTAGGGGTATATGTATCGGCAGATTTCCTCTGGAAATGTATAGAAATGGTAGTATTAGAACACCATATGCTTTCTTAGCTAACACAAGGGTGGTCTTCGGGTATAAGAACAAGGAAATGTTCATAAATATTTACATGACTTATTATAGGCCAGAAGGAAGTAACCTTCTGGAATCCTCACTGGAATATGCATATAAATATATTTGAAAAGTTCAAAGATATGCTATAAAGCTGGCGATAAAGAAATATAATTTCAATTATGGGGGAAGGCTGGTGGAGTTAGACTTATCATCACTCGACATTATAAAAACGAAGGGGAATTATGGTAACGGTTTTCAAATTCCTTCATGGGCTTGACAGAGATTATAGTTTGAAACTCCCTAAGATTTTTTGTTTTTATCAGGATATAAAGTATCTTTTTTATATACGAATATTTGATAGTTGGAATTCGCTGAGTGAGGAAACAGTAAATGCTATGCATTCATAGCTTAATAAAAGATATGATAAATGTTAGTGAGTGTAGAAATTAAAACCTATCAGGAGACGGAAAGTTACAAACATAGGGCGCTTTCCGGTGAAAACCATTGGGTAAATACATATGCGATATGGTAAATACATATGTGATATATACATACACACAAACATACACACTCCTTATAACCTCGGGAGGATTCATTGTACACTGGGTGCAATCAGGTAAGGTCAGGGGTGTTAAGATATACCTACAAGTTTTCTCATGGCCTACTACTTCTCTTCAAGGCTTAACTATCCTTGGGGTAATTTTGTTCAGAGCGGTTTTGTGGGTGGTTTGGAGTTGCGTGGGTGTCGTAAATGTTGTTGGCATTTTAGCATAAGAGAGGGACACTTGTGTGGGGAAGGGGGGGGGGGTGAAGAATTAGTATAAAGGGTCTTAATAAAGGAATGGAAGTGGATTTTTTTTTATTATTCCAAGTTTATTTATCATAATGCACGAACTTCATTTACATAAGGAGCACAAATTAGGGAGAGGCATATGCATGTTTGAATTAGATTATGTGTTCCTGGTGCACTTGAATCCACCAGTAGATTCCCATGCCTTCTACACCACTACTGTCCCTTCCACAATCTTGATTCCACGAAGACTGTCCAGGACATTCCGATGTTAAGTCTTCCTTCAGTTACGGTTCTCTTTCTATGCCTACATCAACACCGAATATTCTAGGATATTCTTTACACATGTCTTATTATCCCTTCACATCTGACAAGTCACAATACTCCTCATCTATGTTTCTCTCTATGTTTTCTTCGTGCCCAGACCCAACGAGGGTAGAGTTGTTTTTTTTTTTTTTTTGCCCGTCCTGGTGTCACAATCATTTAAAAAAAAAAGTGAAAACTTAGCACTTTTCCTCTCAGAAAAGAGATGAAATATATACTTGGGTTTTTTGTTACTGCAAACCAGTTTTTAACCAATTATTATTATTATTATTATTATTATTATTATTATTATTATTATTATTATTATTATTATTATTATTATTATTATTATTATTATTATTATTATTACTACTACTACTACTACTACTGGCATTGTTCACATATAGTATGAAGTTCCACATGCAAAATGATTTTGAAGTCTACATTCAGATTCTAAACTTAGAAAACTTTGAAGTTTTAACATATTACAACTCTTCATTCTGTCTATTCCAAGGCCTGAGCTCGTGAATAAATTGTTCTACCAACTGCTCCCGCAACTAAGCAGTAATGAGCAAATAATTTAACCTGTGATGGGTTTGACATGTGAAATGAGGCGACAGACACCAGTGCCGTATTCGTCTGAAATTTAAGAATATAAGAGATCAGAGAAGATTAATTTATGCGAGCTGCTGTTAACTCCTGAGATAAGGGAACTAGGGATCGATATTTTGATATGGCTGGCTCTAGAACTAGAGGTCATAGTTTGAAGCTTCGTAAGAAAACTTGTTTGCAGGATGTAAGGAAATACTTTTTCAGTGTAAGAGTAGTTGATAATTGGAATTCGCTAAGCGAGGAGGTAGTTAATGCTATCTCAATCCATAGTTTTAAGGACAGGTATGATAAGTATCACTAAGTATAATATGGAACCGATGAGGAGACGGGAAGATACGAGCTTTGGGCTCTTTCCCGTAAACACAATTAGGTAATCACAGTTAGGTAATCACTGAGAAACGCTTCTGTGACCCCCTATGTGAAAGGCTATGCTGTATAGTATACTAAAAGATTACTGTATACTCTTCACCCAGTCCCTGTTCCCATTCTGTGAGAGGTAAACAAAATTCAGAGAAACTGGGGCGAAGAATTTATCCAACACGTATGTACCAATAAATGTGTGTTTTTTTTTTAACAGGGATACTGAGAATCAAGTGAAACCTGTCTCTCATCTCCCAACTTGAGACAACTCAAGAAGAAAACGAGTGCCAATACTAAATACCAAAGGGCTCAGGCTTCATATTAGACAAAATTGAGTTACTTTAAATAGCGAAATTATGGCTCATGGATGGAATTTAACAAAACTTTATGCGAGCAGCAATATAATGCAGAGAGGTAAGGACCAAAATTGCCAAAAAATAAAAAGAAAATTTCTGAATACATCAGTGAAAATACTCAACACAGGCATGCAGCTATAAACACTCACACATAATCTAAGCATGTATGTATGGACTTACCTAATTGTACTTACCTAATTGTGTTTACGGGAAAGAGCCCAAAGCTCGTATCTTCCCGTCTCCTGATCGGTTCCTGATCTTTTATGTATGTATATATATATATATATATATATATATATATATATATATATATATATATATATATGTATGTATATATATATATATATATATATATATATATATATATATATATATATATATATATATATATATATATATATATATATATATATATATATATAGTATGTATGTATGTATGTATGTATGTATATATATATATATATATATATATATATATATATATATATATATATATATATATATATATATATATATATATATATATATATATATATATATATATATATATATACAAGCAACTTTCCATCCTAATACCAAATTCAAAAATGGAAAGGGATAAGCAACACAGAGGTCATTGTTACTCAACAAAGCTCCTGGCATCACACAGGAGATGATGCCTTATCAAACTTTCACTTGGGGGTAACTTCTAAAAAATACAAACACTTACAATTAAAAGCCTGCGATGGACTCTGTCGTGTCTTACGGCCAGCATCTAATGGCTAATAATTGTGTGCTTAGATTTTCCTAATCAGCTGTGCCTAATAGGAACTTTCTAATGTGAACCTTTGGGAATCTGTGTTGAATGTTGGTGGCGTTTTCAGATTACTATTATTATTATCATAATCTTATTATTATTATTATTATTATTATTATTATTATTATTATTATTATTATTATTATTATTATTATTATTATTATTATTATTATTTTTATTATCATCATTATTCTTATTATCATCATTATTGTTATTATCATTATAATTGTTATTATTGTTATTATTATTATTATTATTATTATTATTATTATTATTATTATTATTATTATTATTATTATT
Organism: Halocaridina rubra; assembly: GCA_037179515.1. Taxonomy (NCBI): domain Eukaryota; kingdom Metazoa; phylum Arthropoda; class Malacostraca; order Decapoda; family Atyidae; genus Halocaridina; species Halocaridina rubra. The sequence continues at coordinate 18,437 of JAXCGZ010015318.1, read as the reverse complement.
ATTATTATTATTATTATTATTATTATTATTATTATTAAACTGAAGGGCAAGAACGGTCCAAGCAAACATCGTAGAACATATTTAATTTATTTAATCTCATTATAATCCATCAGACAACAACGTTTCAAACATCCACTGTGTTCATAATCATGTACCTATGAATGAGTGAACAGGAATATATACTTGAGAAGTTACTCTAATCAAACAATTATAGTTGTAAAAAAAGTAAAGATTATAAATACAGCACATTCACACAAACAAATTAATGAAATTTACGTATATCTAAAGGTATGTAGAATTAAAAAGAAAAAACTTTCACACTAATAAAATTTGTTTTACAAAATTCTGAGGGGGCAGCATGAGCCATCTTTGTTTAATTTAGGACTAGATTTTGAAATAAATAATGACTCTGCTATCCTGATTTCATTTTCGCTTTTCCTCTGTATATAATTTTGAAATTATTTATACTAAAATTACACTTACATACTTTAGAACAGTGTTTTCGAATGCTTGAGTTTACTGGAGCTGACAATGGTTTTCCAGTACGACAAGATGACCCGTGGTGTTTGTGGTATCTAACCAATACACATTTCTTAGTTGAGCCAACATATGCTAGTTGGCATTTGGGGCAGTTAAATTGGTAAACTACCATCGAACAAAATGAGTCAGGTAGCTTGTCCTTATGGATTACATAATTTTTAAGTTTATGGTTGTTATAAAATAAAATTAATGGTTTAATATGAGGGTAGTATCTGTAAAAAATTGATGTTAATTGGTTTATTAGGTAATGTTTAAATCATCATTAAAGTAGGGCAATTTTATGTACATCTGCATCTTTTTGGGACCCTCTTTTACAAGTTTGGGGCAGAAAATCTTATTAAAAAAATTTCTAAGATGTTTATAGAATATGTTGGGTGGATATCCATTTGCTACAAAGAAACCAAGAAGGAAATCTATTTTGTGAAAATTAATATAAGTAGATGATAATCTATATGCTCTGTATAACAATGTACAAAATGAATTATGTTTAAAATTTTCGTAGCAACAGCTTATGAAATTTACGCCAAGACCAGAAAATGATGGTTTTCTGTATATGCTTATATTTAACTTGTTATTTTGTCTTATAATTAGCATATCTAGAAACGAGATTTTATTACTATCTAATCCATAAGGACAAGTTATCTGACTCGTTTTGTTCGATGGTAGTTTACCAATTTAACTGCCCCAAATGTCAACTAGCATATGTTGGCTCAACTAAGAAATGTGTATTTGTTAGATACCACGGGTCATCTTGTCATACTGGAAAACCATTGTCAGTTCCATTAAACTCAAGCATTCGAAAACACTGTTCTAATGTATGTAAGTGTAATTTTAGTATAAATAATTTCAAAATTATATACAGAGGAAAAAGCGAAAATGAAATCAGGATAGCAGAGTCATTATTTATTTCAAAATCTAATCCTAAATTAAACAAAGATGGCTCATGCTGCCCTCTCAAAATTTTGTAAAACAAATGTTATTAGTGTGAAAGTTTTTTTCTTTTTAATTCTACATACATTTAGATATATGTAAATTTCATTAATTTGTTTGTGTGAATGTGCTGTATATATAAATTTTACTTTTTTACAACTATAATTGTGTTTGATTAGAGCAACTGTTCAAGTATCTATTCCTTTTCACTCTTTCATAGGTACATGATTATGAACACAGTGGATGTTTGAAACGTTGTTTTGTGACGTATTATAAGGAGATTAAAGAAATTAAGTATGTTCTACGATGTTTGATTGGACCGTTCTTGCCCTTCATTTTATTAAAAGACTAAGATTTCCTAGAGACAAACGGATATCAGATATTATTATTATTATTATTATTATTATTATTATTATTATTATTTTATTTTCATCCTATGATATATATATATATATATATATATATATATATATATATATATATATATATATATATATATATATATATATATATATATATATATATATATATATATATATATATATACACACACACACACACATGGACAAGGAAATGTTCAGAAATATTTATGTAACCTATGTGAGGCCAAAACTCGAATATGCAGCCCCCTTTTGGAATCCGCACTTGAAAAAGCACATAGCTAAGCTTGAAAAAGTTCAAAGACATGCCACGAAACTGGTGCCAGAAATACGCAATCTCGGTTATGATGAGAGGCTGAGGGAATTAGACTTGCCATCACTCGAAGCTAAAAGAGTAAGGGGGGATATGGTGACAGTCTTTAAATTCCTTCATGGTTATGATAGAGTGGATAGGGATCGATATTTCGATATGGCTGGCTCTAGAACTAGAGGTCATAGTTTGAAGCTTCGGAAGAAAACTTGTTTGCAGGATGTAAGGAAATACTTTTTCAGTGTAAGAGTAGTTGATAATTGGAATTCGCTAAGCGAGGAGGTAGTTAATGCTATCTCAATCCATAGTTTTAAGGACAGGTATGATAAGTATCACTAAGTCTAAAAATGGAACCGATCAGGAGACGGGAAGATACGAGCTTTGGGCTCTTTCCCGTAAACACAATTAGGTAATCACACACATATATATATATATATATATATATATATATATATATATATATATATATATATATATATATATATATATATATATATATGTATATATATATATATATATATATATATATGTATATATATATATATATATATATATATATATATATATATATATATATATATATATATATATATATATATATATATATATATATATATATATATATATATATATATATATATATATATATATATATATCACACACACACACACACACACACACACACACACACACGCGCAGATGAAGAGATCTGTGAAGATTTGAATAAGGACTTTCAGTCAGTATTTACAATAGAAAATACTCCACACCCTCAGATTTTAGAGATAAGAGATCATGGGTCAGCGTTGGAGTACATAACATTTTCAGCTACAAAGGTATATGCAAAACGCTAATGGAGTTATATGTCCATTAAGCTACGGGTCCTGATGACATATCCCATTACGTACTTACGAAATGCACTATGCCATTTTCGGTGGCGCTATGCATCATATTTGAAAACTCTAGAATCTGGAGAGATTGGAGAAAGTCGGAAAGAAACGAACGTGGTACCTATCTTCAAAAAAGGAAGAAAAGACACATCTCTAAACGATAGGCCTGTTTTCTTGACCAGCATTGTATGCAAAGTTATGGAAATACTATGAGGATAACGCATCTCTCTTCACTTGGAATCCTTCAACATATTGTCAGTGAGACAATATTGCTCCAGATAAGACAGATCTACAATAACAAACTTATTAGAATTTTCTGATGAGGTAAGCAAGATCTTACAAAAAGGAAATGGCTGGGCAGATTGCATTTTCCTAGACTTCCAGAAGACATTTGATAAGGTCGCACGAGGGAGACTTATTAAGAAGCTGCGAGTAATGGCGAGCATAGGTGGAAATGTCTTTGAATGGATAATAACTTACTTAGAAGGAAGGGAACAGAGGGTTAGAGTAAAGGGCGGTTTACACTGTCAAACGGTTCGTCGAACGCGGTTCGACAGACAAGTGTTTGAAGTGATGTTCGAACGTGTGAACGGGGTATTTGGTTGTCGAACACGTTTGTCGCCGTTCACACGTTCGAACATCACTTCAAATACTTGTCTGTCGAACCGCGTTCGACGAACCGTTTGACCGTGTAAACCCCCCTTACGTGTTCGACAACCAAATACCCCGTTCACACGTTCGAACATCACTTCAAACACTTGTCTGTCGAACCGCGTTCGAAGAAGCGTTTGACCGTGTAAACCGTCCTTTAGACACTCAGTGTCTGACTAATGAAAAGTGAGTAGTGGGGTTCCACAGGATTCAGTTTTAGGGCTACTTTTGTTCCATGCAATTTTAAATGACCTACCGGGGTCTGTAAATTCATATATGAATATGTTTACTGATGTTGCAAAGACTGTGAAGAAAGTAAAAGACGAGAACAACGCTAGAGAACTTCAGGAAGACCTAAATAGTCTGCATGAGTGGTCAGAAAAGTGACTAATGAAATTTAGTACTTCAAAATGCAAGGTGATAAGACTGGGTACAAGTGCAAGAAGGTCCAAGTTTGGGTACTCAATAGCAGGATCAGAACTTCAACAGACATAGGATGAGAGACCTAAGAGTAAACATATTGGCAGATTTGTGTCCGGAAATGCATATAATTGACAGAGTAAGGGTTGCATATGCTCTCATAGCAAATGTAAGAGTAGTCTCCAGACATATTGACAAGGAAGCGTTCAAAAATATTTATGTAATTCATGTGAGGCCAAAGCTTGAAATCCGCTTGGAAGCCGCACTTGGAAAAACATATAAATAACCTGGAAAAAGCTCAAAGACATGCTACGAAACTGGTGTCAGAAATACCCAATCTCAGTTATGAGGAGAAGCTTATAGAATCAGACTTAGCATCAATCAAAACTAGAGAAATGAGGGGGGACATGGTGACGGTTTTTAAATTCCTTTATGGTTTTGACAGAATGGAAAGGGACCGATATTTTGATATTGGTGGCACAAGGTCTAGAGGTCATAGTTTGAGGTATCGTAACAAAACTTCTTTGCAGGATGTAAGGAAGTACTTTTGAAGTGTGAGGATATTTGATGACTGGAATTCGCTAAGAGAGAAAGTACTTTATTCTAACTGCATTCATAGTTTAAAGGATAAATATGATAAGTCTTATTGAGTATAAATCTGGAAGCGATCAGAAGAAGGGGAGTTACGAGCATAGGGTTCTTTTCCGTGAGCACAATTAGGTAATGACACACACACACACACACACACACACACACACACACACACACACACACACACAGAATGGAAAGGGACCGATATTTTGATATTGGTGGCACAAGGTCTAGAGGTCATAGTTTGAGGTATCGTAACAAAACTTCTTTGCAGGATGTAAGGAAGTACTTTTGAAGTGTGAGGATATTTGATGACTGGAATTCGCTAAGAGAGAAAGTACTTTATTCTAACTGCATGCATAGTTTAAAGGATAAATATGATAAGTCTTATTGAGTATAAATCTGGAAGCGATCAGAAGAAGGGGAGTTACGAGCATAGGGTTCTTTTCCGTGAGCACAATTAGGTAATGACACACACACACACACACACACACACACACACACAGTGGTAATCTCAGGCATAAGTGAATCCCAGGAGCCAACATGGCAGGGGAGACTTGAAGAAAATAAAGCTAACGTTGTAGACCTGATAAGAAAGCTTGGAGTAGTATGTGGTCCTGAGGATATTGTAAACATACACCAACTAGGTAAATATTCGAGGGAAGGAAAGCCGAGACCAACAAAAGTAACCTTTGAGAGAGGGGAGACATGTAGGGAAATATTGTTGAGAAAAAAAAGTCTAAAAGACCTTCAAGAATGCAAAGAAGTGTTCATTAGACGATACAGAACACAGGAAGAGATGGGAAAGATCAAAAACTTGTTGCAAGAGGCAAGAAGGTTAAATGATGAAAGAAATGAAGAAGAGAAGAAAAATTTTCGTTACGGAATACTTCCAGACAAAGGGGAGATAAAGAAGATAATGACAGAAGATCAGGGGATGGGGCCTCATTAAGATTGTTATACACAAATGCTGGTGGATTAGCTGGTAAGGCAGTAGAATTAAAAGATAGGATTCACAACAGTAAGGCAGATATAGTAGCAATTACAGAGACTAAGTTGAGTGAGGACATAAACAGTGTCACAGTTTTTCCTAAGGGCTTCAGAATACTAAGGGTCGAAAGATCTGAGAGGACTGGTGGAGGGATAGCACTGCTCATAAGTGAGAGGATTCAAGTTGAAGAAATAAACTTGGCTATAGAAAGTGAGTTCAGGGAATTTCTTGTTGCTCGCATAAATACTGGGTCAGAGAGCATTATAATAACTGTTGTATACAACCCACCAAGGAACCAAAATAGGCTTGAAATTTATGAGGAAAGTCATATAGGTACGATTGAAGTCATAAACTCAGTTGTTAACATGGCGCGGGAGAAAAAATGTAGGATTTTGATTATGGGAGACTTTAATCATAAAGAGATAGATTGGATAAATCTTGACCCACACAGTGGTGAGGACTCCTTTGGGGCAAGATTCCTAGATTGCGTACAAGGGAATTTCCTACACCAACATGTAATGGAACCAACAAGAGCCAGGGGTGGGGACGAGCCATCACTACTTGATCTGGTGTTCACAGATAATGTGTTGGATATTGAAAATATTGAGTATGAACCACCAATTGGAAAGAGTGACCACTGTGTGTTGTTGATGGAGTATATCATTGAAGACATTCTTCCTGAGAGTAGAGGCACTGAGGACATGAGGAGGAACTATCAGAAAGGAGATTACATCAAAATGAATGAGCTTTTTGCAGTTATTGACTGGAGAACCTTATTTTACAACAAATCTGTACAAGAAATGTATGACATCTTTTGTGAGAAATATGGGAAGATAGTAGATTGCTGCATACCTGTCACCAAAGTAGGTGTAATTCATGCCAGAGAGAAATGGTTCGATAATGGGTGTAAAAGAGCTAAGGAGTGGAGAGACAAATGCTGGAAAAGGTATAGGAGGAGAAAAAACATAAATGCCTGGCAAACCTACAAAAGAGCAAGAAATGACTACCTAAGTAAAAGGAGAGAGGCAGAGAAAGATTATGAGAGGGACATCACCAGGAAGGCTAAAGAAAATCCCAAGCTTTTCCACAGCTTTATCAGAGGAAAACTGAAGGTAAAAGAACAGGTTTTAAGGCTAAAGAGAGCGGATGGAAGCATCACTGAGACGGACGAAGAGATCTGCAAAGAATTGAGCAAGGAGTTTCAGTCAGTATTTACAGTAGAAAATACCCCACCCCCTCAGATTGCAGTGATAGAAGCTCAAGGGCCGGTATTAGAGAACATCAACCTTACAGCCACAGAGGTATGCAAAGCGCTGATGGATTTAGATGTTCATAAAGCTAAAGGTCCTGATGACATATCCCCTCATGTGCTTAAAAAATGCGCAAACACAATATCAGTGGCACTAAGTATCATATTTAAGGAGTCATTGGAGTCGGGGGAGATTCCAAGATGCTGGAAACAAGCAAATGTGATACCTATCTTCAAAAAGGGAAGGAGGGATACGGCTCTGAACTATAGACCAGTTTCCTTGACCAGCATAGTTTGCAAACTTATGGAGAAACTACTAAGGAAACATATCTCTCTTCACTTGGAATCCTTCAACTTTTTGTCAGTGAGGCAACATGGCTTCAGAGAAGGAAGATCAACAGTAACAAACTTATTAGAATTTTATGATGAGGTAAGCCAAATCTTACAGGAAAGAGAGGGCTGGGCAGATTGCATATTCCTAGACTTCCAGAAAGCGTTTGACACTGTTCCACATGGGAGACTTATTAAGAAGCTGCAATCAATGGCTAGAATAGGTGGAAATGTCTTGGAATGGATAAAAACTTACTTAGAAGGAAGGGAACAGAGAGTTAGAGTAAGACACTCAGTGTCTGAATGGAGAAGAGTTAGTAGTGGAGTCCCACAGGGTTCAGTTTTAGGGCCACTTTTGTTCCTTGTATATGTAAATGACCTACCAGAGTCTGTAAATTCATTCATGAATATGTTTGCAGATGATGCAAAGATTGTGAAGAAAGTAAAAAACGAGAACAATGGTGGAGAACTTCAGGAGGATCTAAATAATCTGCATGAGTGGTCAGAAAAGTGGCTAATGAAATTCAATACCTCAAAATGTAAGGTAATGAGAATGGGTACAAGTGCAAGAAGGCCCAAGCTTGACTACTCGGTGGCTGGCGTACAACTTCAAGAGACAGAAAATGAGAGAGATCTAGGAGTAAACATACTGGCAGATTTGTCTCCAGAAATACATATAAATGGCGTAGTAAGGGCAGCATATGCATTCTTATCAAATGTAAGGGTAGCCTTCAGGCACATGGACAAGGAAATGTTCAGAAATATTTATGTAACCTATGTGAGGCCAAAACTGGAATATGCAGCCCCCTTTTGGAATCCGCACTTGAAAAAGCACATAGCTAAGCTTGAAAAAGTTCAAAGACATGCCACGAAACTGGTGCCAGAAATACGCAATCTCGGTTATGATGAGAGGCTGAGGGAATTAGACTTGCCATCACTCGAAGCTAGAAGAGTAAGAGGGGATATGGTGACAGTCTTTAAATTCCTTCATGGTTATGATAGAGTGGATAGGGATCGATATTTCGATATGGCTGGCTCTAGAACTAGAGGTCATAGTTTGAAGCTTCGGAAGAAAACTTGTTTGCAGGATGTAAGGAAATACTTTTTCAGTGTAAGAGTAGTTGATAATTGGAATTGGCTAAGCGAGGAGGTAGTTA
>JAXCGZ010015318.1:0-5000 GCA_037179515.1 Halocaridina rubra | reverse complement strand
TATATATATATATATATATATATATATATATATATTGCACACACGTACAGAGACATATATATATATATATATATATATTTATATATATATATATATATATATATATATATATATATATATATATATATATATATATATATATATATATATATATATATATATATGTACAAATATATATATATATATATATATATATATATATATATATATATATATATATATATATATATATATATATATATATATATATATATATATATATATATATATATATATATATACACACACACACACACACATACACACCCACACACAAACACAAACACACTCACACACACACACACACACATAGGTCATAGTTTGAAGCTTCGGAAGAAAACTTGTTTGCAGGATGTAAGGAAATACTTTTTCAGTGTAAGAGTAGTTGATAATTGGAATTCGCTAAGCGAGGAGGTAGTTAATGCTACCTCAATCCATAGTTTTAAGGACAGGTATGATAAGTATCACTAAGTCTAAAAATGGAACCGATCAGGAGACGGGAAGATACGAGCTTTGGGCTCTTTCCCGTAAACACAATTAGGTAATCAATTAGGTAATCACACACACACACACACACACCTGTCAACAGTACTGAGTTAAGTTGCCAAGTAGTACAGCAGTCCTATTTTCTTCATTTTTTTTGCTTTTCTTTTAGCTTTCTCGTTTGCTATTTTGTTATTTTGTATATATATTGAGTTAAATGTAAAGTCTAAATCCCGTGATAACATATCTTGGTTAGCAAGTCAGTTTATCAGTTAGGAAGAATATATAACAGAAACAGGTGGGTGCCACCTCGAACACAAATTCGAATTTTCCTTCAGGTTTGACTTTTGTTTTTCTTTTTCTTTTTATACTTAAATTACCATGGTCAAGTTTTTAAGTTAAGATGTGTTTTACCAGAAGGGAGACAAACTGAGTCACTAAATAGCACTTATATGGAGATATAAAAATTCTGTGTGAAGGTAAATTAGAAGTTTTTTTTTTTTTTTTTTTTTTTTTTTTTTTCCTCTTTCTCGTCTTCTTTCTATATTCTGTGAGAGGGAGAACATAAAAATGAAGCCATCTCTGTCCCAAACCTCTCCCACCCATGGGTCGGGAGAAGGGGTAGTCATCAGAGGACTTAAACAGAGAATCAAGAAGTTAGAGGAAATGGTTACAAGCCTTGATGATAAAATTCGGAATATGGATGGAGAAATGAAAGAGAATGAAACACTCAGAGAACAAATAAGATCTTTGGAAGAAGCAAATAAAGCACAAGGGCAGGAGAGAAAGGAACTAGAAAAAAGAATAAAGAAGCTGGAAGGGGAAAAGAGTCAACTAGAATCTAGAATTTCTAATCAAGAAGATAAAAACAAACAGCTAAATGACAACCTAAAGGAATTAGATGTTAGTTCACTGCTATCTTCTGAGAGAGACGAGATTGCTGCTTGGAATGTTCAGATTAAGGAAAACATTGAACAGTTCAGAAAAGAGTTCCAGGAGCTGAATATGGAAAATGATGCCATGAAAACGTCCTTTGCTGATGCACTAAAGGGGAATGTGGCAGTAAAAGAGGCTGTAAAGGTGGTGGCACTGGAAAACATACAAACAGTTGACTATAAAGAGACAGTAATCGAAAAAATGAAAGACGTTGTGATGGAAAGGGCAAACCCACTCATCAGACAGGCACTTGATAAGGAGAAGACAGTGGTAATCTCAGGCATAAGTGAATCCCAGGAGCCAACATGGCAGGGGAGACTTGAAGAAAATAAAGCTAGGGTTGTAGACCTGATAAGAAAGCTTGGAGTAGTATGTGGTCCTGAGGATATTGTAAACATACACCAACTAGGTAAATATTCGAGGGAAGGAAAGCCGAGACCAACAAAAGTAACCTTTGAGAGAGGGGAGACATGTAGGGAAATATTGTTGAGAAAAAAAAGTCTAAAAGACCTTCAAGAATGCAAAGAAGTGTTCATTAGACGATACAGAACACAGGAAGAGATGGGAAAGATCAAAAACTTGTTGCAAGAGGCAAGAAGGTTAAATGATGAAAGAAATGAAGAAGAGAAGAAAAATTTTCGTTACGGAATACTTCCAGACAAAGGGGAGATAAAGAAGATAATGACAGAAGATCAGGGGATGGGGCCTCATTAAGATTGTTATACACAAATGCTGATGGATTAGCTGGTAAGGCAGTAGAATTAAAAGATAGGATTCACAACAGTAAGGCAGATATAGTAGCAATTACAGAGACTAAGTTGAGTGAGGACATAAACAGTGTCACAGTTTTTCCTAAGGGCTTCAGAATACTAAGGGTCGAAAGATCTGAGAGGACTGGTGGAGGGATAGCACTGCTCATAAGTGAGAGGATTCAAGTTGAAGAGATAAACTTGGCTATAGAAAGTGAGTTCAGGGAATTTCTTGTTGCTCGCATAAATACTGGGTCAGAGAGCATTATAATAACTGTTGTATACAACCCACCAAGGAACCAAAATAGGCTTGAAATTTATGAGGAAAGTCATATAGGTACGATTGAAGTCATAAACTCAGTTGTTAACATGGCGCGGGAGAAAAAATGTAGGATTTTGATTATGGGAGACTTTAATCATAAAGAGATAGATTGGATAAATCTTGACCCACACAGTGGTGAGGACTCCTTTGGGGCAAGATTCCTAGATTGCGTACAAGGGAATTTCCTACACCAACATGTAATGGAACCAACAAGAGCCAGGGGTGGGGATGAGCCATCACTACTTGATCTGGTGTTCACAGATAATGTGTTGGATATTGAAAATATTGAGTATGAACCACCAATTGGAAAGAGTGACCACTGTGTGTTGTTGATGGAGTATATCATTGAAGACATTCTTCCTGAGAGTAGAGGCACTGAGGACATGAGGAGGAACTATCAGAAAGGAGATTACATCAAAATGAATGAGCTTTTTGCAGTTATTGACTGGAGAACCTTATTTTACAACAAATCCGTACAAGAAATGTATGACATCTTTTGTGAGAAATATGGGAAGATAGTAGATTGCTGCATACCTGTCACCAAAGTAGGTGTAATTCATGCCAGAGAGAAATGGTTCGATAATGGGTGTAAAAGAGCTAAGGAGTGGAGAGACAAATGCTGGAAAAAGTATAGGAGGAGAAAAAACATAAATGCCTGGCAAACCTACAAAAGAGCAAGAAACGACTACCTAAGTAAAAGGAGAGAGGCAGAGAAAGATTATGAGAGGGACATCACCAGGAAGGCTAAAGAAAATCCCAAGCTTTTCCACAGCTTTATCAGAGGAAAACTGAAGGTAAAAGAACAGGTTTTAAGGCTAAAGAGAGCGGATGGAAGCATCACTGAGACGGACGAAGAGATCTGCAAAGAATTGAACAAGGAGTTTCAGTCAGTATTTACAGTAGAAAATACCCCACCCCCTCAGATTGCAGTGATAGAAGCTCAAGGGCCGGTATTAGAGAACATCAACCTTACAGCCACAGAGGTATGCAAAGCGCTGATGGATTTAGATGTTCATAAAGCTACAGGTCCTGATGACATATCCCCTCATGTGCTTAAAAAATGCGCAAACACAATATCAGTGGCACTAAGTATCATATTTAAGGAGTCATTGGAGTCGGGGGAGATTCCAAGATGCTGGAAACAAGCAAATGTGATACCTATCTTCAAAAAGGGAAGGAGGGATACGGCTCTGAACTATAGACCAGTTTCCTTGACCAGCATAGTTTGCAAACTTATGGAGAAACTACTAAGGAAACATATCTCTCTTCACTTGGAATCCTTCAACTTTTTGTCAGTGAGGCAACATGGCTTCAGAGAAGGAAGATCAACAGTAACAAACTTATTAGAATTTTATGATGAGGTAAGCCAAATCTTACAGGAAAGAGAGGGCTGGGCAGATTGCATATTCCTAGACTTCCAGAAAGCATTTGACACTGTTCCACATGGGAGACTTATTAGGAAGCTGCAATCAATGGCTAGAATAGGTGGAAATGTCTTGGAATGGATAAAAACTTACTTAGAAGGAAGGGAACAGAGGGTTAGAGTAAGACACTCAGTGTCTGAATGGAGAAGAGTTAGTAGTGGAGTTCCACAGGGTTCAGTTTTAGGGCCACTTTTGTTCCTTGTATATGTAAATGACCTACCAGAGTCTGTAAATTCATTCATGAATATGTTTGCAGATGATGCAAAGATTGTGAAGAAAGTAAAAAACGAGAACAATGGTAGAGAACTTCAGGAGGATCTAAATAATCTGCATGAGTGGTCAGAAAAGTGGCTAATGAAATTCAATACCTCAAAATGTAAGGTAATGAGAATGGGTACAAGTGGAAGAAGGCCCAAGCTTGACTACTCGGTGGCTGGACTACAACTTCAGGAGACAGAAAATGAGAGAGATCTAGGAGTAAACATATTGGCAGATTTGTCTCCAGAAATACATATAAATGGCTTAGTAAGGGCAGCATATGCATTCTTATCAAATGTAAGGGTAGCCTTCAGGCACATGGACAAGGAAATGTTCAGAAATATTTATGTAACCTATGTGAGGCCAAAACTCGAATATGCAGCCCCCTTTTGGAATCCGCACTTGAAAAAGCACATAGCTAAGCTTGAAAAAGTTCAAAGACATGCCACGAAACTGGTGCCAGAAATACGCAACCTCGGCTATGATGAGAGGCTGAGGGAATTAGACTTGCCATCACTCGAAGCTAGAAGAGTAAGGGGGGATATGGTGACAGTCTTTAAATTCCTTCATGGTTATGATAGAGTGGATAGGGATCGATATTTCGATATGGCTGGCTCTAGAACTAGAGGTCATAGTTTGAAGCTTCAGAAGAAAACTTGTTTGCAGGATGTAAGGAAATACTTTTTCAGTGTAAGAGTAGTTGATAATTGGAATTCGCTAAGCGAGGAGGTAGTTAATGCTACCTCAATCCATAGTTTTAAGGACAGGTATGATAAGTATCACTAAGTC
>JAXCGZ010015317.1:80000-104118 GCA_037179515.1 Halocaridina rubra | reverse complement strand
AGGACTTATGATTACTAAGTCAAGGCGCTACCACTACACCACAGAAGGTTAAAAGGAACCCAACCTTATAGCTTATATCTGCTATACTTGGGAATGAACGCATTCTAACTGAATGCCACTATGTTCATTTTACAGATTCCCCAACCTCACTCGTGGCTTCATTTTAGCATTTAATTCAATTCCCAATCTCATTCGGGCATGAAATATCAAATAAGCACATTACATATGTGAAAACATGAATAATTTTTTTTTACCCCGACCGGGACTCGAACCTAGGACTTATGATTACTAAGTCAAGGCGCTACCACTACACCACAGAAGGTTAAAAGGAACCCAACCTTATAGCTTATATCTGCTATACTTGGGAATGAACGCATTCTAACTGAATGCCACTATGTTCATTTTACAGATTCCCCAACCTCACTCGTGGCTTCATTTTAGCATTTAATTCAATTCCCAATCTCATTCGGGCATGAAATATCAAATAAGCACATTACATATGTGAAAACATGAATAATTTTTTTACCCCGACCGGGACTCGAACCTAGGACTTATGATTACTAAGTCAAGGCGCTACCACTACACCACAGAAGGTTAAAAGGAACCCAACCTTATAGCTTATATCTGCTATACTTGGGAATGAACGCATTCTAACTGAATGCCACTATGTTCATTTTACAGATTCCCCAACCTCACTCGTGGCTTCATTTTAGCATTTAATTCAATTCCCAATCTCATTCGGGCATGAAATATCAAATAAGCACATTACATATGTGAAAACATGAATAATTTTTTTTTTTTACCCCGACCGGGACTCGAACCTAGGACTTATGATTACTAAGTCAAGGCGCTACCACTACACCACAGAAGGTTAAAAGGAACCCAACCTTATAGCTTATATCTGCTATACTTGGGAATGAACGCATTCTAACTGAATGCCACTATGTTCATTTTACAGATTCCCCAACCTCACTCGTGGCTTCATTTTAGCATTTAATTCAATTCATCATAAGTCCTAGGTTCGAGTCCCGGTCGGGGTAAAAAAATTATTCATGTTTTCACATATGTAATGTGCTTATTTGATATTTCATGCCCGAATGAGATTGGGAATTGAATTAAATGCTAAAATGAAGCCACGAGTGAGGTTGGGGAATCTGTAAAATGAACATAGTGGCATTCAGTTAGAATGCGTTCATTCCCAAGTATAGCAGATATAAGCTATAAGGTTGGGTTCCTTTTAACCTTCTGTGGTGTAGTGGTAGCGCCTTGACTTAGTAATCATAAGTCCTAGGTTCGAGTCCCGGTCGGGGTAAAAAAATTATTCATGTTTTCACATATGTAATGTGCTTATTTGATATTTCATGCCCGAATGAGATTGGGAATTGAATTAAATGCTAAAATGAAGCCACGAGTGAGGTTGGGGAATCTGTAAAATGAACATAGTGGCATTCAGTTAGAATGCGTTCATTCCCAAGTATAGCAGATATAAGCTATAAGGTTGGGTTCCTTTTAACCTTCTGTGGTGTAGTGGTAGCGCCTTGACTTAGTAATCATAAGTCCTAGGTTCGAGTCCCGGTCGGGGTAAAAAAATTATTCATGTTTTCACATATGTAATGTGCTTATTTGATATTTCATGCCCGAATGAGATTGGGAATTGAATTAAATGCTAAAATGAAGCCACGAGTGAGGTTGGGGAATCTGTAAAATGAACATAGTGGCATTCAGTTAGAATGCGTTCATTCCCAAGTATAGCAGATATAAGCTATAAGGTTGGGTTCCTTTTAACCTTCTGTGGTGTAGTGGTAGCGCCTTGACTTAGTAATCATAAGTCCTAGGTTCGAGTCCCGGTCGGGGTAAAAAAATTATTCATGTTTTCACATATGTAATGTGCTTATTTGATATTTCATGCCCGAATGAGATTGGGAATTGAATTAAATGCTAAAATGAAGCCACGAGTGAGGTTGGGGAATCTGTAAAATGAACATAGTGGCATTCAGTTAGAATGCGTTCATTCCCAAGTATAGCAGATATAAGCTATAAGGTTGGGTTCCTTTTAACCTTCTGTGGTGTAGTGGTAGCGCCTTGACTTAGTAATCATAAGTCCTAGGTTCGAGTCCCGGTCGGGGTAAAAAAGTTATTCATGTTTTCACATATGTAATGTGCTTATTTGATATATATATATATATATATATATATATATATATATATATATATATATATATATATATATATATATATATATATATTATATATATATATATATATATATATCTTAGACATTAACAATATTTATCCTACATCGTTAAAAGTGTAGTCACCGTGGCAAAGCGGTAGCGTCCGCGACTCTGAGGCCGCAGGTAGAGGGCTCGCGCCCCACCACGGTCTGAGGTTAGCAAGGGCATGCATGCAGGGTAACGATTACATCTGCCAAAACAAGTCTTTCGGAAGAAGGCAACCGTCCTATCCCTTGGTAGAAAAGGGAGTCCGTGACGTAAAACCGTTTTTTTTATCCTACATCGTTAAAAGTAAATTATGTATTTTAATTGCATTTTATCATGCAAGTTATTATTATTATTATTATTATTATTATTATTATTATTATTACTGTTGTTGTTGTCACTGTTATTGTTGTTTTTTGAAACTTTGTGTTCCCTCATAATGTTATATGTTCATTGTTTGTAATCATGTTACTAAAGATTTAATTATCTCTGACCTTCAGTGAATCCTTGCATTGCAATCATGCCAAAGGGCAGAGCCCTTTATGGCACTGCTGTGCTTTGGGGAAGGTCATGGACCGTCCTAAATTGGCGAGCAAGATTACCTGACATTTCACAGCACAAGCTGCTTTGTACATTACATCATTTCAGCTGTTTCTGTAATTATCATTGATAGTTAAATAGTTTTTTTTTTAATGTGGTCATCCTAAAAAAAAAAAAATATACAAATTTAAGCAATTTGAAAATTTATCACATTTCGAAGTGAGAAGCTCGCCTCTATGAATTTCTCTAATACAGTGAAAGAGCTGATGAGAGAGATAAGAACAAAGGAGTGTAGTGTTGATGCATCCCTACCGCATTTCTATTGTTATTGTAGTGGTCACCCACGTGGCTTCAGCAAGATATGACGCGATATTAAAAAAAAAAAAAAGCAAACTAATGCCGTTTATATGGAGAGGATAAATATATATTCGTAATATTTTTCTTTTCTTCACCTTGAGATAAGAGGATATTCTAGCTGTTTTCAAGCCATTTTTTTTTTTATACTTTGGTCAGTCCCGTGTCATGACCAGCTCTGTTACGTAAGAGAAAAATTCGTTGCTGCGGGCATCTTCGATCAAGCTACAAAGCTGTTACTCCCAACTACGATGTGGAGGTTGCTATGACAACCGGTCCTCATGTAACGATGCTGAGAGAGAGAGAGAGAGAGAGAGAGAGAGAGAGAGAGAGAGAGAGAGAGAGAGAGAGAGAGAGAGAGAGAGAGTTTTGTCCCTTATCGAAGCCCGAGCTCATGAAAATGCTGTTCCTCCTTTGATCTCTCTCCCTTAGATAATTTAATTGTGTAGCTACTAATTTGAGAATCCTGAGTTGTTGGGGGCTACCCATCACATAAAGGTTGCTATTATCCTATTTTTTTTTTCTTTTTATGTGGCTCTGGAGAAGAGAAGCTATTTACATGGGCCACCTTGGGCAGTTTAAATAAAGCTTCTGAAGTGTTTTCAGTCATTATCGGATAAAGTGACCTTTTCTTTCCCTCTTGTTTTCCATCATTCACTCTCATTAACAATGTATATCCAGTGATGAGAAGTTGTTCTCTGTTGTGATATATAGTTGTTCATTTCAATTTAAAAACCTCTATCCTTTGTTATTCGAGGAGAACAATTCATATACAATATACAAAGTATAGGAAACAGGGAGTCTCCGTGGCAAAATGGTAACGTCCGCGACTCTGAGACGGCAGGTTGAGGGTTCGCGCCCCGTCACGGACTGAGGTTAGTAAGGGCATACACTCAGGGTAGCGATTACATATGCCAAAACAAATCCTTCACAAGAAGGCAACCGTCCTAGCCCTTAGTAGAAAAGGGAGTTCGTGACGTAAAACCGAAGCCAACCAAGTAACGTGAAAGTGCCAAGGTCTACTCCTCAGGATGGCTCTCATATTTTCTTGTCGACTGATCCATTTAGGTATAAAAAGAATATGTTAATTGCGTCCTTCGTGCGCTTCCCTTCCTCTGTATTTTTTTTCCCCAAAGAGTCAGAGCATTTTGCCTTGTCTTAGCCACTCGCCTTTTAAGGGGAAAATGGCTCATGTATATAGATAGTTAGATAATTGCGTCCTTCGTGTGCAAATCTCTGTCAGATCAGAAGACTTAGTAAATGCACCATTAAATGTGTAGGATCAGAAGTGGAATAGAATATCTCAATACACACCACACGACTCTCGTGTGTGTGTATATATATATATATATATATATATATATATATATATATATATATATATATATATATATATATATATTATGCCTGTTCTAAAGCCGCTTGCACTTGAAAGGGGGGGGGAACTCACGCACAACATTAGTTAAGACTACGGGAAAAGCTCTTCATAATTTACATATCTTTAGCACACACACACACACACACACACACACACACACACACACACACACTATATATATATATATATATATATATATATATATATATATATATATATATAACTCGATTTTTGTCTGTGCGTCTGTATATTCTAAAATTGGCGTTTTCAGATATAATTACGAGTTTTATTTTTAGCCTGATTTTGTGCAAACTAATGTTTTATGTAAATTAAGAGATACTTTATATAGGTTTTATGTCTTACTCGCAAAAGGAAGACACAGGTAAAATTGAAGAGAAGAACTTGCACAAAATATCTTACAGAGGTGTGTGGAAAACATGAAAGTTCAGATTACTGTAATAATAATAATAATAATAATAATAATAATAATAATAATAATTGAAAACGTTACCGAAATTTTTTTTACATCCAAAGCACTGAAACTTTATCATATGATTATAATTCATATTAAGAGAATTGATAAGTCAGCCTAGCAGTTGTTCAGTCAGCTAACAGGGTCAGTCAGTGCGTCACACATGTACTGTGTGGAGATTTGTAGTTTGCACATTGGTCGTTGCAACGACTGCATCTTCCCAACCACTTCCAGACTCTGGAACTCTCTTCCTCCTTCTGTTTTTCCTAATTCTTATAACCTATCTCCCTTCAAAAAGCGGATCTCTCGTCAGTTCAGGGCCTAATCCTGCCATATCTCTAGGTCCTCAATACTTCGACTAATTCTTTCAGCCTGTCCTTTTCTGATCGTGCATCATTCCCTTATTTTTGCCTTGTCCTTAATTTTTTTTTCTTCATTTTTTGTTAGTGCCCGGGCCAGATGAGGGCAGTATTTTTGCCTGTCCCTGTGTCACACATTAAAAATATAAAAGAAAGAAATAAACCAGCAATCATTACCAATTTATATAATCTGCTAATTAGTTGTGCCAAGGGTTTTCGAAGAAAGTATTATGGTCAAGCATTAACAAACGCAAGTTGAATCTTATTGTCAAGTCACAATTTGAGTCCTGAAAACGCCTTGCAAAACGATGTCCCTCTCTACACGGGCTTTGGAGCTATTCAGTAGGAATTTAGAATTAATCTCCTACTTCTTCCAATATACCACTAAAAACTAATTACTCCGCTATAACAGCAGTATAATCTCTCTGTTTTAGAGAAATAACTCATTATCGTATTATTGTCATTAATACAACACTACTCTGGGTGGTTTTTTTTTTCCCCTATAACTGTTGGGGACAGTAATTAAATTGTTTTAGAACTCTCTATTAGCAACTTTCAGTGAAAATATTCTATTATATTGTAACATGAACAACTCTATTGATAATTGGACTTAGCACTATTTTCGAATAGTCTTTTACATTAACTATATAACTGTAATTGTTGATGGTATTAAGAGATGCTGTTATCGGTGTCTTCCACGCATATGCAGTCTAACCCCTTTAAAAGGCCATTTCCGATTTAATATAGATTAGTTATGGCATATATCAGACATTTCTTAGACGTGTCTGTATTCATAGTAAGGAGACTGTTTTGCCTTTTAATGACTAAGGATATTTCACTTCTGTTTTCTTTTACCTTCCAGAGATGGTTCGTCGTCGGCGTCGTCGTGTCGCGCCCTGCAGCAGCTGAGGGGCGTGATTGTGACTTCGGAAAACGATTTACTCCCTCGACCTCATCCTATCATGGCCCCCATTTCTGTTGGTGGATGCGGAGGTCATGATGGTCGTGTCGTTGGAGGATATGACGCTTCAATGGTTCTTCCTCTTCTTTCTCGTCTCACTGCCCACTATCATCATCATAATCATAACAACAATACACACCATCAGGAGCTTGTGACTTTAGCTGATCTTCTCGATGGATGTCCCAAGGTGGATACCTTCACTTATCATGGTAAGAAGCAAATCACACATCCCAACTCTTTGCTAAGACAGTTTCCTTCAAATTCTCACTCGAAAAAAAAAAAAAAAGCATGTATACTTCAGTCTATGCGAGTTTCCACGTGTATGAAATAAATCAACGGTGAGCATCATTTTGGAAGATAGGCTTACAGATCTTTTGTAAATGATTTTCGGATTTTGTCATGCCACATTATGAAAATTTAATCTCGAATTACCTTCCTGGTACGAAACGCCATATTTTAAGGAATGATAAATGTCCTTCATACTATCTAATTACGTATGATTTATATGTATTTCATTGTTTTAGTATAGGTTACGTATTTATGAGTAGTATCTAATATAATTAGCATTACTAAGGTGGAAAAGTCTCCATATTAAAATTGGATTACATAACAATGAAGTAGGTGGCCCATTAGAGCATCTTCTTCATTCATATCTTGTAGAAAGTGTTTACTTAATTTTCTCTACACCTCAGTTATGACTAGGAATCCGAATTATGCCGATCAAACTCGTTACATTATTAAAGTGCTATATGCTAGCCAGCTGAGGAATAGAAAACATATTTATAAATAATATATCTAGAATACCGCAGACATGTAAACTTTCATAAATTCGCATATTTAAACCTTGTTTCGCCTACTTTTTTCAGATACCAAAGTTCATAATTTCTCTCAATGTTATGGGGGTGACAGCTTTACTACTGGCTTATGCAACTTACTCCTTGGCTATGAGGATCAAGAAAACCCAATAGATATGGAAGTAAGTTATATCCAATTTTTCTCATTCACTCATATTTATTGTTTTTATTATTCATTCGGTTGCAATATACAATTTCAGACATTTCTGATACTCTGTAAAGATGTGAAACCACAAACCAACATTTTAACTTTGTTCCGAAGACTAGAATATGCTATCAGATATTCTTCATAAATGGTAATACATCTATGCATTGGCTTTCTGTAATAGTATGTTATCCAAGAGCAAGCATTATGTTTCATAAATTCACCATTACTTCTTTCTCGTGTCAGAAATTCACCATTCTTTTTCTTTCTTGTTTCAGAAATTCACCCCAACTGCTCTTCATGTGGCTTGCCTTTTGCCTCAGCCATCACCTTTAGTCGGTAAACTCGTAGCTGCTGGGTCACCTGTAAATGAAACCAATATCTTTGGGCATACTCCTTTACATACATTACTACTGGGTAAGATATCCACATTATACCAACTACATCTAATAAATTCCAGCTCTATAACTGCTAATTATGTAGCTTTGTATTAAAAAATGCCTGGAATGAACTAATTCCGATTATAGTTTCTACTGGTAGTGTACCTGATAATTTTGTTCATTTTTTAGTTGTAATATGGAATTACTAACTTATGAGCAATTGTTGGTTCATAAATGCGGTGCTTTTGTTTGTAATATCGTTTTTTTCTAGAAGATTTAACCTATTGTGAGTAAAGTACATATTCTTTCTTTGTATTTGTAGGTGACCTAAGAAGCAGCAGTGTAGTTGACTCCTTGAAGATTCTCTTAGCCAGTGGTGGGAATGCTTGTGCCAAGGATAACTGTGGAGAAACGCCGCTTCTTTTCATCAGGAACTTATTGAAGCAAGGCCTTTTTGAAAAAGCAGCTGATCTAGCACAAATTCTCTTGCAGGCAGGAGCTCAAGTAGATGCAGCCAATGATGAGGTTAGTGTAAAATTATTTCATAATAGAGAGCTGTCAGTGTAATATTGATTGGTGACACTGTAATTGGATTGTAGTCTCTTTAGCATCAGTGTTAATGTGATGGTGTAGGTATTTACGAAAAACATATTACTTCTGTAGAATAATGTAAAATAATTTAATGAGTGATGATGGGACGGAATTCATTAGTATTCTTTCTATAGGTGTTTTATTCACACGGTTAATGTAACTTACATTGGGGAACACCGTAATACATTGATTCGAGTGCTCAATGCCGGAAGTGACAAACCCATCAATGAAGGCACCACAGGGCGATAGAAGAACATTTGACCTTAGCTCTCCAGCTCCAAGTGTCTGTGTATACCTCCATTTGAATGAGGAGTAATAGTGACAAATAAAAAAAAATGATACAACATTGTATCTCATATACAGTTTGCATTGATGGTTTTGATTTATGGATATCTGGCAACCCTCTGAACATCTTTCCATTCCTCAGTATCCAAGAAAGTGTTGTTGTGGTGTTACAGCATTTACAGTTGAGGCATTTCCAGAAATCCTTTACACTATTCTTAGTTAATCATTATGAAAATGGTAAGGGAATCCATCCATGAAGTAATGGTTGGAGAACTCATCCGCAATTCAGACCCTAACGAGACTTCTTCTCAAAACTATGGAAAGAATGAATGATGAATGACCCACAGTGTGGAGAGCAGAGGTAAGTTAAGTTTAGCCAAAAGGAAAACCTTGAATGAGATGGATGGATGGGGTGAAGAGAGTATTTGATGTGCAAGATATGTAGTGGGGCAAAGGAGTGAGTGCAAGGGATAGGATCGAGTGGAGAGAGATTATGTAGAGGCGACATGAGCAGAAGAGATTTCTCGTACCTGCTCAGCACTGTAAATCGTGACTGGCGGGTGTGGGTAGTTACCATGAGATAAAGTAGAGGTGCTAAGCCGGCTATGACTGTTGGCCCTCACGGCAGAAAATCCTTGCCCACTTACTCCGGAGATGACTTGAGCAGTGTGGTAGGGTTAATTGTGGCGGCCCTTTATCCCCAAAGAACTAAGAGGAGTGATTAAGGTTAATTTACATCTGGTAAATGAGTGTTTGCTTTAACTCAGCTTGTAGGGGATGCTGACCATTGTTATATTTATGGTTAGTATCGATTTAATGGCCTTCCTTATCATTGAGGCCTAAATGGCAACAGTATCTGTGTTGATAATTAGGATTTAAGAGACTGTATATTTCATCGTGTTCTTATACACAGAATATTTCTTATTCTCAGGGGCGTACCTTGCTTACATATAGTGTGGAATATCTCGATGATTCTCTTCCCTTAACTCGGAGGCTTTTGAACCATGGAGCCTCAGTTTGGGGAGCATCTGAAAGTAGTGAAAAGGAACAAAGTGTATTTACTTGGTTTCTTAAGGTTAGTTTCATATAATGAGATAAATAGCAGTGTCTCACATTAGCATTTATCACGTGAAAATTTTTAAGAATCATTATTTTAAGTGATGTTAATTTGATTCACGGCTGTTAAATTGCAGCTATCTTGGCTGGTGCATATGCAGAATATTCATAAAGTATTTGTTCAAATCCAGAATTTTATATAATCTTGAATATATGCCTGAGTTTAAGAAAAGATCTGCTAATCAATCATTTAATTTGTAAAATTTTGACATTCCAGGCTGTGATTTCTCGTCGCAAATTGGAAAATTGTCTTCATACAGTTTCCATAATATCTCTGATGATGGCAGAGAACCCAAAGAAAATGCATCATCATGTACTGAGGACGATGTTTAGACTTTCTAGATGTTATAAGGTTTGTAAAGACATTTTTTTCTCATCACTGTGTTGCCCTAACGGAAGTGATACAGGACATATCCAAAGCACCTCTCGTCTTAAGTATGATATTTTTTTCTAATTTTAGTTCACATCCTGAACAATCATGAATTCCAATATTACTTTCATAGAGCAGACTTAGCATTTATATTGTGTCTTTCATATACTAATCTGTTAGTGAGTTATAACTTACTGATATACAAATCTGTCAGGAGTTATGATATTTTCATAGTGTATGTATTCTCATAATTACAAATTCAAGCTTTGATAAGTGCAAAATGCCTGTTTCACAACCCTCACGTTAAATAGAATCATAATTAGGCAAGACTCATGAAAACGGTACTGCTGTTTGGACCATAATTTTTAGCCTGTTTTCTATTATGGCTTGATTGCTTTTGTAACGTCACTAATTCATCATTTCAGGTTTTAGGTCCAGTTTTCTTGGAGCTGAAAACCCAAATGATGCCGCATTGGACTCAGCCTCAGAGTCTTACCAGTCTCTGCTGGAGAAGCGTCCGCAACTCACTCACACCAAAGAGAATACACTCCAGTACCCATTTTCTTGGTCTTCCTCCACCTCTGGAATCGTTTATCCTATTGGAGGAACCTCACTGCTGTCACTCCTAGCCCATGATTTTTATAGATTTCTTGGACAAATTTTACTTATTTAAAAAATTATTTAGCGGCTGAACTAAATATTAGAAAGGTATATTAATTCTCTTTTTAGTAGTGTCTGTTAAGTTACAAAGAAAAATTGGTTCCAAAGTCTCTGAAAAATTTTATGTGTGATGACAAGACTACTTTAGTGTAAGAATGTTATCTTCATGGGGTAGATGCACAAACGAGTTCAACTCTGCCCATTAACAAACGCTTCAAGGAGGTTTCCTTCATCTCTAAAGTCACCTATCCATCATGCAACCCAGTGCTCATATTGCTGATTAAAGAAACCAGTAAATCGGGATGATCAAACCGGAAATTTTCGTTCTCTTCTACTGGTATCAACAATAAAAACATATGGTCTGTGGCTGTGGCCACTCGTATGGGAGAGTCATGCTAGGAGATAATTGTATATGCGATGTTAAAAATGTACTATATTTTTACATGACTATTTGAATGATAAAAGACCATGTGTGAAATTGCCATTTGCACATGTCCACAGTAATGAAATTCATGTCATCAGTCATCATTTATTTTCATTTAAGTCTTTTATTCTCACAAAGTGACCTAATTAAGTCATCTTTTATCTCAACTTCGCTGCACTAAAGTGCATTATTATTAGATTTTCTCTCTTTAATCATTATGTGTATAATTGTGTAGTTAGTCCTATCTTTGTACATGTCTTTGTTATCAAAATACTTTTCTCATGTACATTTCAGTCATGCACATTATCTAGGACTCGTTGTCAATTTAAAAATTGGCATTGATATGAGCAATTTCATAAAAATAGCTGGATCTACTCACGGATACTAGACTAGTCTCACTTCATCCATATCCAGTGTGTATTATCTTGCATTTATAGTTGGTTTTTAAGGCTTTAGGACTTCTTTGTCAATGTGCCTGTATCTGTAACGTTTTTCAGTTATAGTGTGGTTGTTAAAATATGATTTGCCATGAAGATTTGATACCAGCTTAATGGTTTTAATGGGTGTCACTAAGACAAACTTAGTTATATTCATTTCATATAGTGGGAGGGAATTAAATGCCAGTGATTGAAACATTAAGATAGCTGCCTTAAAACAAGACCAGGATAGTAGATGTTCGTCGTTTCATGCATTCGTTCACCTCTACTTTTCTAAGACATTGTAATGCCATCAGTGGCTGCTCAGGAGGAAAGTCAAAACTTTTCTTTACTGTACTGTTAAGGACTTTACCAATTTCAGGGGTCATAACTTGCCAGCACTATATGTGCCTTATCTTACATAGCTGACATCCCGGTTCTCTTAGGAAGAATAGTAACTCTCCTTGTCTTCCCTGCTTATTTCATGTCATTTTTTTTTGTCAGAGTGATGTTAATGGTAAAACCACATTAACCTTAATAGTTTCAATTTAATTTGTTTTCCTTTCCCTGTTTAATACAATGAAAATATGAAAAATCTGAAGAATAAAAAATTAGAGCCTGGGTATTAGTGCTTTCAAAAGAATTAATTTTTATTTCTGTCATGGAATGTATACAGGGGTCCTCGGTTTACGAGGTTCTCGACCTACAAAATTTCATGGTTACGATGCATCTCCCAAAAATTATTTTGCTTCTTTTTTTTATATATAATTTTTGGCTTGTATTATGTCTCCTAAGCATAAAGCAAATTCTTCTGATGCCAATGCTTTGAAGAAAAGGAAAGCCATCACCATGGAAGTGAAATTAGAGATAGTGAAACACTGCAAAATGAGAAACTCTACTACCGCATTAGCATAGGTGGGTGACGTAGATGCTTATTTAGGTGTGCTTCGACTTACGCGGCAAATCGGGTTACAATGTGTCTAGAGGAACGGAACTGTAACGTAGGGCGAGGACCCCCATGTATTGGTTTCCCTTCTTCCCCTTAAATATGAACAACTTTTCACATTTGTCAAGAGTATATCTGTAGTGGTTCAAATTTTGAACCATGTATGAATTTTCATTATTGACTTGTATGTTCTAATAATGTTTAGGAAGAATGAGATGACATGTGAATAGGTTTCTGGGTTTGGTTTTTAAATCTCTCATTTCGGATATCTGAAATAAAGTGCCAAAAAGACAAGCAGTAATTATTTATATTGTCATAAAAGCATCAGAAACAGACGAGTAGATTAAGCAGTATTTATAAGTGGATGGTATATATTTATTTAAACAAAAGGTTACATTATCATTGTAAATGCGATCTACATATATAGATGTGTTTTTTTAATCTTACTTACATGTATCCCGGTCTTGAAGTTTGATGTTCTTATTATTATCACTCAGATTCAATTAATTAATTAGTAAATTATCTAGATATATAGAACAGTCACTGTACAGCTTACTTTTATATTCACTATACCTCTGATACTGAGAATTGGCAGAATAACATACTACTGTATGTTATGAAATTGCATGAAGTGAGAAGTGAGTGTAAAGCTTGTCTTTAAATACATAAATCTATAATGTGACTTACTGCATAAGATCTAATGAATACAATTGTTATATATTGAGCGTGACATCATAACTGTATGTATTATTCAGATCTGGAAATTAATATGTAAAGAGCCACCAGAATTTCTATTGTCTCTATCGTGTAGCCTTTTCTCAAAAATTTATCATTTTTATTTCTTGAGGATAGATTCCATCACTTCTATGCTATTATAATTTAATGCCTTGGTAATACTCAAGTGTCGAAAATCTCTGTGAATCACATAAATGCGTCATAGCAAAAGACAAAAAAATAGTTAGATTGACCCTCACTTCTTTCATTTTTGTTAGAATAAATTTCAGTGTAATGCAAGATTTCCTGTTTTTACCATCTTTGAATAGAAAATAAATAGCCACCATCATTTGAATGGGTGAGCACTATTTTTATCGCAGTGCGCGTCTAGTAATATGATGCAGTATTTATATATGAATGGGCTCTTGTGATGTAGTGACTGGACTCATGATTCTACCACAAATTTGCCTTTCTTAGTTAAGACAACAGAATATTTTTCATCACTAAGAAATCTAATGGATCCATATCATATTGTTTTAAATTGTAGTAGCCAATGAGTCAGTAACAAGTGCAAAGATATTTTGAAAATAATTATTTTAGCTTCAGAAGTAATGATGTCTGTGGCATCATCTGGTACATTTCACAAAAACTATAAAGGTTTCTTGCACAAGGTTTTGTATCGTTCCGCTAACATTTCCCCCAAACTAAAATTAGCTTTGGGAGTTCTCTTTGCAGCATATGTGTCCCCAGATTTAGTGAGATTTTTGTGCTAATTCTGTATTTCACAGACAGAGAAGTAGTTCACTCTTTGTAGTTTCCAAGAGTCACTCGTCATTTTGCCTTTGCTATCATGCTGTGGTCTGTTATAGTACCAAAGGATTTGAAGGGGAAGTTCAGAATAACGATGAAAGTTGGCTAATTCTCTGACTGTCAGCGACTGAAGAATGTGTGTTCGACACTGGCCTTAGGATGGCATTATTCTGCTCACAGGATACCTTTATTAACGTCCAAGACAGATTGTGAATATTTTGTATAATGATGTATGGAGACTTTGACAGCTTTTGTACTGTCAAAGTAAAGATTTGTATATTTACTTAAGAAAATAAAAGTGCCCAAAGGTGCCAAAAAAGTTTTCTGTTTTATCCTACTTCTTTATTGTTTGTGATTAGAAGAGGTCCAGATAATAATTTTGGAGAATATATAGAACATGATGTAATGTGAACTACAGTTGGAATGTCTATAGATTGAAAATATATGGAGATTTTTCATGGACTCTGATTGGCAGACGTACAAGTGCATATATGCTCGTGTGTGTAATTAACTAATTACTTAATTGTGCTAACGGGAAAGACCCCTATGCTCGTAACATTCCGTCTCCTCGTCGGTTCTATTTTTGTATGTAAGTGTGGATTCCAAAAGGGGCTGCATATTCAAGCATTGGCCTCACAGAGGTTACAGAGATATTCTGAACATTTTCTAGTCCATGTGTCTGAAGTCTACCCTTACATTTGCTAAGAAAGCATATGCTGCCCTTACTATGTCATTTATATGCATTTCAAGAGACAAGTCTGTCAGTATGTTTACTCCAACGTCTCTTATTCTCTGTCTCTTGAAATTCTGCTCCTGCTATCGAGTACCCAGTCTTGGGCCTTCTCGCACTTGTTCTCATTCCCATTACGTTACATTTAGAAACACTGAATTTTATTTGCCACTTTTCTGACCATTCATGCAGACTATTTAGGTCTTCCTGAAGTTCTCTACCATTGTTCTCGTCTCTTACTTTCTTCACAATCTTTGCATCATCTGCAAACATACTTGAATGAATTTACACACGCTGGTAGGTCATATGCATGTACAGGGAACAAAAGTTACCCTAAAACTGAACCCTGTGGACTCCCACTACTTACCCATTCTCCATTCAGACCCAGAGTGTCTTACTCTAACCCTCTGTTCCCTAGCCTTCCTTTTAAGCTTTTATTCATTCCAAGACATTTCCACCTATTCTCGCCATTACTTGCAGTTTCTTAATAAGCTCCCATGTGGGACCGTATCAAATACCTTCTAGAAGTTTAGGAATAAGCAATCCGCCCAATCCTCTCTTTCCTGCAAGATCCAGCCTACCTCATCATAAAATTATAATAAGCTTGCCACTGTTGCTCTGCCTTCTCTAAAGCCATGGTGTCTCACTGACAATAAGTTGAAGGATTCCTAGTGAAGAGCTATGTTTTCTTAGTAGTTTCTCCATAACTTTGCAGACAATGCTGATCAAGGAAACAGGTCTATAGATTAGAGCTGTATCTCTCCTTCCCTTTTTGAAGATAGGTACTACATTCGGTTGTGTCCAACATCTTGGAAACTCCCCAGATTCCAACGACTTTTCAAGTATGATACATAGTGCCACCGATATTGATTTAGCGCATTTCCTAAGTACATAAGGCGATATATCATCAGGACCTGTAACTTCAGGAGTATCTAACTCCATCAACACTTTTCATGCCTCTGTGGCTGAATAGATGATGTTCTTCAGTACTGGCCCATGAGCTCTTATCTCTGCAATCTGAGGGGATGGAGTATTATCTGCCGTAAATACTGCCATATACTCCTTGTTCAGTTCTTTGCAGATCTCTTTATCTGTCTCAGTAATGCTTCCATCTGCTCTCTTTAACTTTAAAACCTGTTCATTGACGTTCAGTTTTCCTCTGTTAAAGCTGTGGTAAAGTTTGGGATTTTCTCTAGCCTTCCATGTGATATGCTTTTCATAATCTCTCCCTGCCTCTCTTCTTTTACACAGGTAATCATTTCTTGCTCTTTTGAAAGTCTGCCAGGTATTTATGTTTTTTTTTTCTCCTCCTAACCTTTTCCAGCTTTTCTCTCCAATCCTTAGTTCTCTTACACTCCTTATTGAACCATTTCTCTCTGGCATGAGTAACTCCTAGTTTGGTGGAGGGTATGCAACCGTGGAGACTATAAAAGCTTCTACCAGCAGCTCTAGATACAGTCCAATTTCTCTTGAGATGTAGAGCTACTGATTCACACCAGTAGAAATGTCTACCAGGAAATTCACATCAAAACCAAAGCCTAAACAAACCAATAGGTTTTGTTATAGTTGCAATGGGAAACTATTTATCAAGCCAGTACAAACAATAACTCAATTATAATAGAGCAGAGGATTACTCCCACTGGAAGAATAGGCATACTCAATACATATGGTCAGGTACTAATTAAAAAAATGTAGTTTAATAAGTCTAAAAGTAGTTTGGTAGTTTACGTATGGCGGAGAGTTGGTGGTGCTGAGTTGGGTGAGTGAGTGTCGGTGAGGTTATTCTTTGGAGATCTAGTCGCTGTGCAGAGAGATCTTGTTTTTGGTGACGTTTATGCTTCGTTTACCGGTCGTGTTGTCTTTCGGTATTCTCGTAATTGCTCGTCGTTTATACTGACTCATCGTTGGCGTTATTCCACATAACACATAATACCAAGGTAAGAGGAATTTAATTCGATTCAAAGTAAAAATTATAAAATATAATCTATTCACAAAGAACATTTACCAAAATTACAATTATAAAAAAATAGTCACCGTGGCTCAAGCGGTAGCGTCCGCGACTTTGAGGCGTCAGGTCAAGGGTTCGCGCCCCGTCACGGTCTGAGGTTTGCAAGGGCATGCACTCAGGGTAACGATTACATCTGCCATAACAAGTCCTTCGCAAGAAGGCAACCGTCCTAGCCCTTGGTAGAAACCAAGGGCTTCTTCTAGCAACTAAATTACTCACATATAAAGTTTAATAATGACTTATTCACGGTTATTACAATATTAACCAAACAAAATTATTTCATTAAAGAACGTCATTAATATTTATAAAGAAAAAGTAAATCTTACTTCTACTGAAAACAACACGCCTTAGAATGCTCTAACTCAAGTAACTCTAAATTTTAACTTCGCTGAATTAATCCTGACACTCTTTTGTCATGATGGCCTAAGGACGATTGGAATAATAATATAGGAGACTCCAATAACATTGGTGTATCCTTTACATAAGTGATTCCACCTCATACACGGCCATCTTTATAGAGGAGAATGGCGAACCTTGATTGTGGTTTGTGGCAGTAAATTTGTAAACTTTAAAACAAAATAATCTCGTACTTCTACAGATACATCACATAATACAAAGAAACAAATAATATATGGAATAAACATAAATCAGAATTCAAATAAAGGTAAATACTAATATCCATATACAAATAATTTTCGCTTTTTTTTTTTCGTTCATGAACCAATGCTGGACGTTTTCTTTTACACAAAAAATTAACGGGAGACTAACAAAAAAAATTATTTGCCACACAATATACTTATATGTGATTATACCATCTCTCTCTCTCTCTCAAGTAATATTAAAAATAGTTACGGATACAAAAACAGATATAATCTAAGCTAAGAACTGCTCTGTATCTCTAATACAGTGTATGCAACTGTTGAAAATTTTCTCAAGAAGAAGTAAAGAATTAACTTTAAGACCTGAAAATAAATATAATTTCAACTTTAATTCCTCACAAATGAAAGAGGAAGACTTGAGAAGGAAGTTTACAGTACAGAATAGTAGGTCTGCTGCCGTCGGTTCAAGAGAGACTGAGCGGTATCCGTTAAGAGTATTATAAAAATGCTATCCTGGTGGAAAGAGAAAATCCTTCTTCTTTCCAAATGTCCCTGGGAAAACGATGTACGAACAACCAACTTGAGGAAGTGACCCAAGATAAATCTATGAATTTAATTGTAGTGACGAATATTGCAAACTATTCCTAGTGAACAATAGCATCTTTTTGCTTAAAAGTTTTATCAACTTAACTCAACTTTGTGTCATTTCCTTCTTCTAAAAAAATGAGGTTATTTTTATTCTCTGTACTATAATTATTATTGAACAATTTAGTCACAAGGCAATTTCAAACTGCGCTTCATTCGTACTCGAGAGAGAGAGAGAGAGAGAGAGAGAGAGAGAGAGAGAGAGAGAGAGAGAGAGAGAGAGAGAGAGAGAGAGAGAGAGAGAGAGAGAGAGAGAGAGAGAGTACAGGGACTGGAATAGTATCTTATATACCTTGCAATGCATACCGAGGAGATACCTCATATTTTCTTGATAATACATCCTGTACACACTCATTCTAGTGTATGCAAGATATTGTCTAGATTTGAGTTGCTTTACGGTTGTGCTGTTAACAACACTCCATGGAAGTTGATTCCAGGTAGAACAGAACTTGTACGTGAATGAATGATCACATATGCTAGCATTAAAAATTTTCATGCCCATCTTCCAGCCATTACTATGTGAAGAATTTGAATTCATTCAGACTGAATTATTTTTTTGTGGTCAATATTGTCAGACCCATGCAGTATTTTAATTACTTTAATGAGCTGACCCCTCAATCTGCGAGTTTCTAATGTGAATATTCTCAGAGCTTTAAGTCTATCCTGGTAACTAAGCCTCCTGATGGACGGGATGATCTTTATAGTCTATGCCTGAACTCTCTAAAGTACTTTAGTTCTATGTCATTCTTGTGGCTGTTATTAATGTATTGTAAAAAGTACGAACAATCTTTGTGCTCCTACACTACCATGAAACTGCCTCTGAATGAGGAAGAGAGAACGGCGAGAGAGTACTCTACCTCACAAACACTATTGAGATGGGGGGTACAAGTACATATAGATGGTTATAAAATGGGCTATCATAATAAATGAAAAATAAAACTCCCGAGAGCAGCATATATTTAGATAGAATACCACTGAATTGGTTGCTCCATGCTCTGAAGACTTTATTACTACTTGCTTGTTTCTTTCATCAAGAAAATGCATTTTCTTAATGGTTAGTTATAACCCATATAAGCAGCTTTGTTCTTGAACAATGCATTCTAAAGGCACACCAATTAGGTATGGTTATCTTAATTTTATTTAAATATTCGAGATTTACATTACTGGAACAAGAGCTTGCAGTTTTAGGTATAGTTTTTGCTGGCTTCCTACTCACCTATCCCTTTTAGTCACCACCTACAACTTGGAGTGGATACAAAAGGCAATTTCTTTTTAACATCAATGTAGACATCTCCTTTGACATACAAAGTATGTAAGAACGAAAGATTTCTTCTAAGCAAGTGGCCATAAAACATATTTATTTTTTGTTACAGTGTCGTAAGGCATCTGATATAGACGCCTATAGCCACTAGAGGGCAGAGTGCACACTCTGAGACCCGCCATCATAGGAAGTCAGGCTTTGCCGGGGGCAGAAATTACGTCCATAGATAGAAGTCTCCCCCTAAGGGGGAGGGCAGAGTGAGTTACAGGAACTATAGAAATGGGAGCTTTGAGGATTTAAAGAACCATGTAGCTTCTGAATAAATTGAAGATTCAAGAACTTGAAATATCCATCACCTACCTCGTTACCTATAGAATAAGTATAGTGTAAGAAAAACACTATACGACAACAGTAATGAAAAATAAAGGTAATAAAAAATGAAATTATAAAGCAATAATGCAAACTATTTTCATGGAAAATAGAAAAATTTATATTTCGAGAAAAAAATATTTATTGCATTAATATTGTAACAATAACATCTTTGAACTAAATGATCATACTGGAGATATTCAGGAAAAAAAATCCATTTAAACTGTTATACAAAAATATATGCATAGGAGTCATAATTTTTCACAATATATGAGAATATATAAATCACAAAGTTTGTGGCAATAATTTATATTTAACAAAGGCACAGCAAAGTTCACTTGGAATGATATCTAATGTTATCTTCACTTATGAAATAATGTACATTTGAATAACAAGTGAGATTGAGAAAGTTCATATACTTTTCACTAAAGAAGAGATGTGCTGATGATGATACTGGTACAGCATTACGGAAGAGCACTCCATCTCCTATACAGAAAAATATTACTACATACAAAACATAGATTACGAGCAATATGCACGGATATTCATTTTCACTGCCACGTATGAGTCAAGAAAATAAAAAACTCATGACAAAAAATATAAAATGGCTAAGAGATACATATTATATCAACATTACACAGCAAAACCAAGAAGGAATTACTGAAATATGTAGTCATCTATTTGTAATGGAAAATTTTATATATATATATATATATATATATATATATATATATATATATATATATATATATATATATATATATATATATATATATATATATATATATATATATATATATATATAAATATAAATATAAATATATATATATATATATATATATATATATATATATATATATATATATATATATATATATAAATAATGGAATTCGATAAGTTTTGAGGATGAAGACAACTGACAAATAGTACAGTATTTCCATATCTTCACGTTATTATATGAGTTTATATGTAGAATATAAATATCATCTCCGAAAATTTCCTCAACTAACATCTTTAAGAAAAGTACATAGCTCGTTCCGTTACTTGAATGAGGATTTTGATAATGAAGCTACTTCACATAAATACCTGAAGTATTAAAACTGACATCATTTTAGACAGACTTTACCAACATTTTTACAATTCTCATTATTTACAACTTAAAGTCACAGTATTTATATTCCAGAGACATCACATGACGCAATAAAGTTAAGGTTATGGACAGTTATAAAATGTGGCAAAAGCTAATCTACATATCATTTGTACAAACTGTATATGTTTATTAGGATTATACTCATATAAGTAAAATATATGCATTTGATATACTGAGCCGCAAAATAGCCAAGGTCATATTCTTTACTGAATATGAATATTACAGCTTTGTAAGAAGGTGGACACAAGCAAAAAATATATATTTTAGGCAAGAGTGTGATAGTGTAGATATTACACTAATGGCAAAAACTGATTATTATTCATAAGGAATGCTAGCAGAATCTATTAAAATATTCAAATGATCTTACTTCAGAGTAAATGTACTGATATACTGTATGATTTCTAAAGCCTTGAATTAAACGTGTCATCAATGCAGTTATTCTTATTTGCAATAAAATATTCATACTATGAGCAAGCACACTGCTGCAAATTTATTCAAAGACAGTAACAATTTCCTGCTCTTTGTAAGCGTTATAATCTTCTATCATTCACGCCATATGAAGAGAAACATACACACCAATGAATAATTAAAGTTTATCCATATGATCACCATATTTGGAAGGCAATTTTGACATACAACTTTACGATATCAAAATCCACTAATATTGTTTTGAAAGGCACTGCCAGCATACAAGTGTATGCCAATGTAAGGCCTAAAAGCCACACGACGACATGTAAGTTCATACTATGATACAACCGACAAGAAAAAACTGGTAGGAGACCAGCATAACATAGCACTGAATAAACATTTACGTGCCATTATAGTCATGTACTAAAAGCTCAACTAAAATCCATTTTCACTATATGCAAACAGGTAAAACAAGACCTTAATTAAAGGCCTGATCATCACCCACTGGTGCTTCAAAAACATTTAAAGATAATATACCTAGATGGAAAAGTAGGCATAAATGGAATTTCACCAAATTTATAAATTAATATATTCCGTAAACATGAAGACAATACAAAATTAAGAGTGTAAATTTATATTTTTCGAAAACTCGGAGGAAAAGTATAAAAGTAGAAATGAGCATGGTAACAATTAATAGGATAGGGTACTCGACATTGTAAGGAGGAGACACACCAAGGTAAAATGATATATTGAACGATGTGCATGAAATTAATTCGTTGTATAGGAGACCTATAAGAGATTTGCAATAACTACCACCTGAGGCAATTCACAAAAGAAATAACAGTAAATCAAGAACATCATAATTATGAAGTTTTTCAAAACATTTTCCAAAGTGTCATTTTGGCAAAATTTTATAGGTTTCAACACATGTTATGAATTATAGGAAATAAAGTACAAAAACTGTCAAAGAGTTATCACTACAGCTCCACTGTAGGATTGGCTAATACTATTTCATAGTGATATACTGCAAATATGAATTGCAAAAGAAAAACTATTATTGAGAAAAAATACTTAAATGAGAGAATATAAATGGTTAAGGCTAGGCAGTACATGAAGGCGAAAAACAGAAAAGAACTGACTGCACACAAGGTTAGTGCACTGAGAAAAAGGACACATTTCATAGAACATTAATTCAAGTTACAATATATAATCAAGGAAAAAACTATGATAAAGTCGGATAATGTTAAAAACAGTGGTATCAGGAATTATCATCAAGTTGGAAAATAAAGATCATAGAACAGTATATGTTATAACCAAAAATTGTGATGAACTAGATATATGAGCTTCTGTGGTGTGAAAGCACTTTCCTGAAACTGTTCATGGATGTCTGTGTTCTCATATACTATTGCACTGTAAACAAAGTAGATATGAAGTTAAGTATAACTAGTAAAATGTTAGGCATTGGCTGGGAAAAATACAGATGGTAATCAATACTTCAATAAGAGTTTGCTATAAACATGAATATTTTTGGGATGGACGAAGATGGAAAATGCATTACAGTCTCTCAAAATGTTTGTTGCTAAACATCCCCACTCAAAGTAAAGGAAATTACATGTGTACAATTGTAATGACAAAAGATACTACAGGTAATACATGCATAGGCCTCAAATAAAAATTAAAAAGTAGTGCGAGTGAATTATCCTGTGATATGGTTTACTACAAATGAAAGTTAATATTTGCATGCTGGAAAATACTGCCTAAGTATAAAAGATAAATAGTTTGTAAAAAGTATTTTGACGTCATAAGCAGCATACTGACTATTTAGCGACCTACTTTCTTGAACTCTTAGTTAAGGGAGGTTTACACAAGGCTAGAACTGATATTTAAGCAGAGACCTGTTATGAGACCGATTTTCAAATAGTTGCTAATTGGATAAAGCATGGACTGCAGTATTGTAGTGGTTAGAATACTCGACTCGGGAGGTGAAGGACCCTTGATCAAGCCCATGGTAGGGAGGGGGTTAGGAAGGGCATCCAGCCTTAATTCCCCAGCACTAATCTGTGTCCATCCCCATAATGGGAACTAAAAGTGACACATTAAACAATAATTAGACATAATAAAAGAGATATGAGGCATAAGGATGGAAAGATATTGCAATTTAGACTTGAGAGGATGAGAAGACTGAGATTATTGATGTACTCCACTTACTTGTACCGAGATACAAAAAATGAAAATTATGATATGCCTTACTGTAGGAAGACATGGCTTTTGATAGATTGAAACATCATACTACTTAACTATTTGAATGAACCTCAGAGTAAAGCCATACCAGTTACGCTCTTCTTCATTATTCATTCCATGATATACGATGCTTGTAAAGAGAACCCACACAAGATACTCCAATAGACTATATAATCGAGCTGTAGAGCTAGTTCCCACCCATTAAAGGCCTGTTATGCATTGTGCATGGTAATTATGAAACTTTACCATTGTAATTGCATCATTATAAACTACAAATAAAATGTCTGGCACGGTTTTCAAAAGGCAACTTGGAAAGGGATGCTTGAGCTATTTATACCTACTAGAATGTTTCTGATCAGTGTTAGAAGACCATTTTCACTTCATAGTGAACCATGGTAGCCAAAAAATGCTACATTAACATAGTTTTTATTTACCTACATAAATCAACTAACACTCCTGTATACAGGTCTAGGGAATTCTTCAGAAATACGTGAAAGCACTCAGCACATACATTACAATCTGCATTTCATATCATCACATCTGTGATTGTCACCGTCTCAGCTTAAAAGTCATTTACGCTTAAATAGACAATAATATCTATTGATTATGCTAGGTACAGGTATCACTATAAAATTTCTCAGAAGAATTTCAAAAAATACACACTAATTCTCATTAACTTACCAGAATGCATGGAAAAGAGTATAGTTTAATTT
>JAXCGZ010015317.1:15000-70000 GCA_037179515.1 Halocaridina rubra | reverse complement strand
ATATTCCTTTGCTTCTGCTCATGCTCTCCTAACTCCACTGACTTTCTGTCTTTCTTTGAATATCTGCCTTCTTGTCATGAGTGCTTGCTATCCTCACCCACAAGCTTAAGTTCTCTATATTGGGGACTTCAATGTACACAACACTGAGAGGCTTAATTCTTCTCACAATGATGTGGGAGGAAGTGAAACACTTGCTTTCTCTATTACTCAAAATTTGGAGCAGAATATTAAGCATCCTACTCGTGTTCCCAATTGCCACAAACATGAAGCTCACACTCTTAGCCTATTTCTTACTTCTCATCATATAAACTACTAACAATCTGTGCTTTCCTCTCTTGGTAAATCTGACCACTCTGTGATCTCAATCTCATCCATTTTCGCTCCCACTCCATCAATTCCTCCTACTCAGCGTGGCCTTTGGTACTTTGAGCAGTACCCAGTGTGATGACGTGCGTAACTTTCTCTTCGACTTCCCATGGGGTGACTACTGCTATCAGACCCACAACCTTGATCAGGTAGCCCTATAAGTTGCTGAGATCATAACCTCGGGAGTGGGGCGTTCATCCCCTCCTCTTTGAAAACTTTTTCTCTTCCTAATCCATGGTTTGACCGTGCCTGCTCCATGGATATTCAGGCCAAGGATCAGGTATACCGGTTGTACTAAGCCTCTCCTTCTGATTTGAACTCACTCTGGTTTTGTTACGGCTAGGACTTGCTGTACTGCTCAGATTCGAAGGTCTACAGCTTCCCTCTTAAGATGGAAAGTTGATGACCTTAACCTCTCTCCCACTGATAAATGTGCCTGGTTCTTAGCCAAAAACCTCTCCAAAAACTTCTCTAAATCAAGTTTTCTCCCTTTCAGTCCTTCTGATGGTTCTATGGCTTGCTCTTCCACTGACAGAGCCACTCACTCTCTTTAGTTCTCATTTTTCTGTAAACTCTTACATAAGTGATTCCAGCACACCTGTCCCTCATAATTTACTCCTCTCTAACCCTATGCCCTCCCTTATCCTTTCTTCACGTAAAGTCCATAAGGCCCTTCACTCTCTTAAGACAAACAAAGCATTCGGACCAGATGGTATCCTTGCAAGGTTCTTTAAGGAGTTTGCATATGAACTGACTCCTTTACATTGCCGTCTTTTTCGCCTCATTCTCTAAACCAGTATCTATCCTTCATATATGAAGCATGATCGAGTTCAACCTGCTGCTAAGAAGGGTGACAGCTCTATTCCTACAAACTATCGAACTATTGCTCTTATCTCTGGTAGCAATAATGTATTCGAAAATTTGCTCCTTTCTCACTCCATGACACATCTTGAATCGAACATACTTATCTCTGATCACCAGTACGGCTTCCGCAAGGCAAGATCAACTGGTGACATCTTGTCCTATCTTACTCACGTATGATCATCTGCTCTGAGGAACTATGGGGAATTCTTTGTCATAGCTGTTGATATCTAAGACTTTTGACAGTCTGGAACAAGGTTCTGTTGGCCAAA
Organism: Halocaridina rubra; assembly: GCA_037179515.1. Lineage (NCBI taxonomy): Eukaryota > Metazoa > Arthropoda > Malacostraca > Decapoda > Atyidae > Halocaridina > Halocaridina rubra. The sequence continues at coordinate 68,501 of JAXCGZ010015317.1, read as the reverse complement.
CTCCCTGCTTATGGCTTTATCCCTTCTCTCTTTTCTCTGATTTCCAGTTTTCTATATGTGGTTGTTGACGGAACATCTAGCTCATTTCTTTTTACCGGTGGTGTTCCACAGGCCACTGTTCTTTCACCTACGCTGTTCCTTCTCTTCATTAACGATCTTCTTCAGTCCCCATCCTCCTCCCTTCTGCTTGTCTTTGCCGATGATTTTACCCTTCATTTTCCTTCAACCTTTTCTTCACATCCTTCATCTGCTACTCGTAATCAATCTTGTATCACTTTCTTCTGCTCTCAACTCCAATTTGCAGAGGATATCTGAGTGGGGTGCCCACTATAGAGTTAAAGTTAATGCCTCCAAGACAGTTTCTGGCTATCTCTTTATCTTTTTCTTCTGAGAACCCTATTGTCTTTGAAATTAATAAAATTTGCCCTCTTAATTCTATCATTATATTAGGCATCCAGATAACTTCTAGCTTGTCTTGGAAAAATCATATAAACCAAATTTCTATATCTACATCCAAATAATTGGGGGTTCTGTTTTGTTTTCTTCTTTTAATCTTTATAGTTACTTAAAATCTATAAAGGTCTTATCTATCCCTCCTTAGAATACAGTTTGCACATCTGGGGTGCTTCTTCTCATACTTATCTCCTTGATAGGGTTGAATCTAGGGCATTCAGACTCATCAGTGATCCTTCTCTTTTCTATTGCTACTACTTCCATCACTGTTCAGATGAGTTGGGGAGTTGGATATCTCCCCCACTGCCAATGACGCATTACACTAACCAAGCAGCCTCATCTCACAAGTACTGTGTAGAGATTTGTAGCTCACAGACTGGTCGGTGCAGCGACTGCTTCTTCCCATCCACCTCCAGACTTTGGAACTCTCCTCCTCCTGTCTTCCCTAATTCTTACAACCTATCTTCCTTCAAAAAGCTGATCTATTGTAATCTCTGGGCCTAATCCTACCATATCTCTAGGTCCTCAGTACATCGACTATTCTTCTAGCCTGTCCATTTCAGATTGTATATGACTCCCCTATTTCTGCCTTGTCCTTAATCTTATAGTTTCTCGTCTCATTGTTTTCAATGTGCCTTGGCCTGATGAGGGTAGTTATTTGCCTGTTACGGTGTCACACTCATAAAACAAAAAAAGTTACGGTGTCACACTCATAAAACAAAAAAAATTATATGTATAACCTACATGCATTATGGACTGAAACATTTCCTGATATACCTAGAATAGTGACACAAGCTGTCAAGACATCTTACATATAAAGCAAATGTGTGTGAATATGCTTGATCTCTAAGATCCAAATTAACACTCAAAATCTACAAGCCAAATTGGCACTCAAACCTAAAGAAAGATATCAAAGAAAATAATTACTGATGAAAGCAAAATATATTTTATAAGGGAATAGGCACTGGGAATAGCAACTTGAAATAAAAAATGAAGGCCTTTTAAATGTTGTAACGAAAATTATTTCTTCAGTAATAAAATATGGCTCAGTTCAAATAGTGGCCTGATCTATAAATACTAACCGCATCCTCCTCCTCTTCCTCTTCTTCTTCCTCGACAACTTCTTCAGTTTCATTGTTATTGTTGTTATTAATGGCATTTGAGTTATTTTCATCACCAGCCTCGCTCTCTGAAGAGACGGAAGTCGAATCTGACTTGCTTGGAGAATTATCCATAAGCTGTGAAATATTGCAGAGATAACAATAGAACTGTGGGATACGATACACATTTTAGCAAATTCAAAACTATGTAACAAGACTTCTGGATCAAAAAAATTGAATGCAGTTTCTAAAAGTATAGCACATACCGAAATATTTTAATATAATTAAGACAGAGAAAAAGGAACATCAGCAGCACTCCACACAGCACATATCTGAATCACGTTCATGCAATTTTTAAGTTACTAAATACACATACAAAAACATGTTTTGTTACAAGAAAAAATATGTGAAGTCACTTCGATGTAGAGTACTTTTATTTTCTATCCAAGACGCCTCACACATGGATCTTGGACAACTTCCTCTTGAGAACTAAAGTCATTTTCAATTTATTTCAACCACTCCTTATCTAACTCTCACATACCACATAGGCCACGCTTTACCTGAATGTTTCAATAATAACATTTTACCATATCATTTTCTCCCATTCATAGCCCAATAGTTTGTCCTTCTTAACACTCATAATAGTTATTCTGGCTGCTGTAATTTAGCTTATGCTACATCATCATGAAGATACTTTGAGCAAATCCATCATGTTAGCTTTTACTAAATAAAAATCGAGAATAATAATAATAATGATGATAATAATAATAAATACACCCACAGGAAACGAATTCACTTACTCTGCTTCCCTGCTCAAGACCAAGAACATGTAAATGCTTTGCAGTGTTCAGGAATGAAGCTATGTACTGTTGATGGACGTCGACCTGACCTCGATATATGAAAGACACAAGGTAAAGCACATCTTGAACAGGAACATCTGGGAGAAGGAGTGGTGCATCTGTGTCTGGACAGGCTGCCAATACAACAGCTGAACACGCAAAAGAAGGGGATTAATAAATTAGCAAATTTCATACAGAATAACTACAACCCATGGCTTCATATAAATATCAACCAATTCAAAGGAGAGCCAAACATTCTTCAGACAGGCCAATCATACAATACTTGAGCAAATCTAATAGCAGACATAAAAAAATCATCTAAAACTCTACTTTAACATTGACTCACATGTACAAAATCACCACCATTATATATAATTACTTAAAATATGATTACAAGATACAAAAAAAAAACAAGAAACAAATGGTGTTACAGTTAAGGAAATCTAATGCTGAATTTACCTAAGTAAGGGGAACACAGGGACAAAATGGCCCTGTGAGCTCTGACAGTGCCACCATCGCACACCAAAGAAACATCTGTGTAAGCCCGTCCTTGATGAAGTTCTGAGAGCATTCCCGTAAAAGTGTTGGTGTGAGAATGCCATCTTAAATGAAGTTGTTGACCCTCAGGCGTTGTTTCACCCATCCTGAAAGAATATAATTTACCTGTATTTTGAATCCTTTAAAAAAACAAACTTTCTGCAATCTAGTACAAAGAAAGCATTCATGAACCAGTACATTTTTGAAGGGGAGAAGGCATCACATCTTCTAAACTTTTGAGCCATTGCAATATCTGCTGCATCCTTTCCTTTTACTCCCCTTTTAACCTATTGGTTATAATTACACTGCTGCATAATTCTTGAAAGCATTATTCATGATATAGGCCTATATGAGCCATAAGCCTACTGAGATGAAAGGATAGAGTATTATACAGTTCCTTGGTAATGGCACAGGAAGAAACTCCAAGAGCAACTGAACGGAATAGAAGTATGTATACTGCTTTTTTTTCTCTATATATACAGTAACCACAGTATAATTAATATTAACATCCTCCAATAATAACAAAAAAAGTTAACTGCTAATTTACTGATAAGAATAACATGGGGTGGGATTTGCTATACTACTGATCACGAATGCACTCATATAAGCCCCTACTTTTCTGATAGAGGCTCAAGGGAGATAATAACCTATATTATCAACAAGATACAGGTGACGAGATAGCAAGAAAAAAGAATGATTACTCTAACCTTGGGCAGTAGTCTTCAGTATTTTACTAAAGACACAGAACAGATAAAGTTTTCATCACTTCTCAAAAGGATGCACAATGGAATAAGTAATGAATACTCTTTTTCATGAAGTCCCTGATGATGGTGTTTATATATAGAACGGATTTTTAATGATAAACATTAAAAAAATCAAAGGGATAAGGAGTCAAAAGACATTTATAAAGAAAGAGAGAATGATTTCCCAATCTAACTAGCTATCTAGGTGTTATATATCAATCTGTCTCGCTCATTGAAGACGCACATTCACTTATTAAATATCGAATCTCACAGGGAAAGTAAATCGAGAGCATGGCTGGCAAGTACTTTAATGTGAAAAGGATACTTGTGAATGTCCAAAAGGGCATCTAGCTAGCAAAACTATTTAAAATTGCCTTTCTTAGAACTCAGTACTGATATTGTAAATCCAAGGCATTAGTCTCTCTGGGAATCTTATTGAGGAGAGGAAGCATACGATATCTTGATGCCATAAATGTCTTATGGGTAAATGCAGAGCCTGATTCTCTTTTGGATGACTCCACTGACGTAACGTCCAGCTTCCACTCGTGAAATTCTATGTTTAGCTCATTGAGAGCTTTGACAAAGCCATAAAAATACCAGAGCAGTGACATCGTTGGTGGTAGCCCTGTTAAGTCAGCTGGCTCAGTGAACTTATCACCCTTTGTGTGTAATAAATGATGAAACAATATCCTCAATAGTTGGGCTCCAATGCGGGCTAAAAATGACTGTTGAATGCCATCATGTTATTATAATAATAATAATAATAATAATAATAATAATAATAATAATAATATTGGACTACACTAAACTCCTGTTTTAATAAAAAGAAAAAAAAAGGCAACTTTTCCTAGATCTGCTCTTGAGCTATTCTTACCAGTGTTTTTAATTTCAGTGCCTTATTTACCGAGCATCATTATTTATGATTTATTTTAGCGCCGGTCTCTATTATAAACATATCTTGCAATAAGCATAATTAATGGACTCCAGTGATTTCCACAACATGACTATCCATCCCTTTAAATAAATTCCTTTGAACTGCAAAATGAGGATAGAAAATACTGTTGGGCATATTAAATCCACTTCGAAACAACCCATGTTTACAAAAAGTCTATTTCACTTACCACAACCTAGAAAAACTTTTGAATTGTTTAAATTGCAATGACGGGAAATATTAATGGGCGATTAAAAGCATCTTAGGTTTACAACTCGGAGCTAGTCTCTGGCATATTTAAATCCTTAATATGAACCATACTGCAAAAGACATTAGAATTTCCAGTGTTTTATGGTATATAAACACTATATGAGGATTAAAGGATTATGGGCCTACAGTACTACCACGGGCATCCAGCCTCAATATCCACGGTCCAACCTGTCTACATCTACCCCCATTCAAATGGGGTTCAACGTGTCTTATATAACGAAATCGTCACAAATCCATAATATCGGCATTCCGATTTTGGTAGATTAGGTAAATTGAATAAAAGTTAGGATCTAGACTATCAGGCTGACATTTTTTTATTTTTTTATTATTATAATTGTGACACCAGGACGGGCCCAAAAATAATAATCTGCCATCATCGGGCCTGGGCACGAAGAAAACAAAGTAAAGAGAAACAGGTGGGGAGTGTTGTGACTTGTCAGAAGTGAAGGGATAATAAGAGATGAGTAACAAATATCCGAGCATATTCGGTGTTGATATAGGCAGAAAAAAAGTAGCATTCAACTTTTATTGTCTACTTTAAGCTTTATCAATTGTTTGATTTCATTTATGATGCCGTAACTAATTAAGTTTATAGTGTTCATTGCTTCCCGCAACTCTGTTTGCTTGCAATGGCAGCAAAAATCTATCGGACGATTTCAGCGTTGTAATGTTGTTCTATTTCTGTCCTTTGCTACCCATCTCCAATGAAAAAGGCTTCTTGATTGTATCATTCAAAATGAAACCTATAAAATAGCTTTAATCTACTTCACAGATACAGACAAAAGAAAAGGTACGTATATGCCTAGTCAGTAGTGATAAGGAATGTCTGTAAATATTGGTATTTGCCTTTTCAACAGTCTTAAATAACACTGGTTTGCTGAAATCTCAGCAAATTTCATGACACAGGGAGATTGATCATGTGGGCACTTGGATGAAAGAAGAAGAGTTATGTAAGGCTGTACAAGAGTTTTCTAAAGTGTTCTTCCTATATCTAACTACCAACAACTTAGGAAGTTGTAATTACTATCAAAACTCGAACTCGAAATCTTGTATCTGTTATAACATCTGAAGTTTCGGTGTTCATTGAGAAAAGCCCCTCTCTCTCTCGAAAGAGGCTACTTTGACTTGTTATCTACGTGTCATGAAACTACTTTGGTATGCGATCCACACTTTATATTGTGATCTATAACCTAATATAACCTAACCTAACCTCCATTTAGTATTTTTAGCCATGAACGTGCTATTTATCGCTAGAATATCTACGGTGTAGATAATAAGCTAAAGCAGCACCGAGTGTGTCCTCCCTCAATTGATAAAACGAGTTAACTGGGATAACGAGGGTGTGGAGAGGCAAGGGCATCCCCTTGGAATATAATCATCATTAATAATAATAATAATAATAAACATACTAGTTCGTATTTCGTTTTACATGTTTACCTCCTACGGTGGAGACTGTACCCCAGGCAGGATAATATGCATACCAACATTGAGCAATAAATTGTAGAATCACATTTACTGGTTCCAAGTTCGAGACAATGAAGATTAATAATAATAATAATAATAATAATAATAATAATAATAAATTAAGTTCTATGTTGGCCAACGCCAAAATGAAAACTGAAATCTGAACAAGAGTATAGGGAGACTAGAAGCCTCATGCATCAAGCAGTTGGATGTGATGGTGAGTGTGAGAGAAGCTGTTGGATGGTACAAGAGGGAGTTCCGCGCCCGCCCCGCTCCCCCACCGTTGATTGAGGGTCCAGAGGAGGGAGAGATGGAGAAAGAAATAATAGGGGGAACGCTATACAATTTGGCTGAGGGAGGGAACGAGGGAGGAAGGGGAGGGGGATAAGAGACAGGGAAAGGGTATGAACAAGCTGCAGAAAAGTGAGGGTCGGTAGTGGCGTCCATTTTAGGGTAAATACCCTTGAAACAGGGTAATATGATATGATATTTAAGGTGCATAACAACGTGGTTGTTCTGGAATTATTTAAGGGTTCGTGGACATTCAGTAAAAAGCAACCCTTTCGTTAACTATTACTACTTTCATATAAGAAGTTAAGTCTCCAATTAAACACATTATGGCGTCTTAAACCAATAAGAAGCGCGATATAAAGTGTAATTAGGGGTCTTAAACTTCCTGAAATGAATTAAAAATTAAACTAAAAATTTAGGGTAACAACAGATCATTATTATTTAGGGTTGAATGTACCTACAGCATGGAGAACCAAGGGATTTTAGGGAGGGGTCCCTTACATGGGCAAGATTAGTGTGGGTATAAGTTTAGGATGACACGTGACGAAAAATATATATATTTATACTATTTTTGAAACTAGAATATATCACTGATAGCAATTCACCGTTAAATAATATATCAAGAAGTAAAAGAATTTACTATACAAAGTACAATGTCAGTACAGAACCTCATAAAACTGATATGTTAGGCTCGACCCCAAATGCTATCTCATTCCCCCCCCCCCCCATATTCATGTTATCTGAACCCTAAGGTCCGACGCGCGTGCGCGCTTACAAACGCAGGGGGCTTTGACTGTACTGCCTACGAGTACCCAAACCCTCATCTAAAAATTTCTACCACCCCTAAACGTACCGTAATTACAGCCATTCGGGGAGCAAACCAGTCCCATTCAGTGCCGGTTCCAAATCCGAATGAAGGGGGGGAAAGTAAAATATTAAACCAAAACCAGAAACTTATCTCCAAGAGGCTAATGACATATAGCGACCTTACATGAACAAGTAAAAAGCGACCGACAAAGAATATATATATATATATATATATATATATATATATATATATATATATATATATATATATATATATATATATATATATATATATATATACAAACTACAGTCAAAAGGGATATCCAGCATGGTGAGAAAAAAAAGCTACAATTGGAAAGGAATAAGTGGGACGTGAAAGATCTATTATTTTCTTCAAGAAGGAGTAGATATAAGATACTTACAAAATATCTTGTGGAATAGAACTAGGGATTTCCTGGGAGTGAGTTAGGGGCTTGAATCTTTTGAACGCTTTGCATTTGCCTGGAGTTGCTTGAAATGGCTTGAGTTCACATATTTTTCCTAGAATATCTATTTAGGGTAGTTTACAGTTTTGCGGGCCATGCAAACAAACAAACAAACAGACAAAAACATTTATTTCCATTTTGTACAATGGTTATTCAACAATAATAGTAACTTATAAGTAGACATGTAATTAAACTAACAAATAAGAGGGTTAGACATATAGTTAAATTAAATGTAGCTTTCACAGAAAATAATAATGCTGTAATAAAAATGTTACAATAATGTTAATAATAAAGTAGTAAGTATGCCACTAGATACAGGATCGTTATTATCGGCCTCACCCCTCCGCTCAAGTAAGTAGTTCGACCATAACCTGTATAATGGGGGGTTCCAGGGGGGCGAAGCCCCCCTGACTAAGAGGTTAGGTAAGTATTTTTTAGTTAGGATAGAAAAAAATTGTTTCGTATGCCTATTGTCGCCATTTTTGTTGTGTATTCAGCCGTCAGTTCTCTAGTAAGAGCCTAGCACCATCTATTGGTAGGTTTTGAACATTGATTGGTATGGCCCGCAAAACTGTAGGTGTTCCTCCTTTTATATCATAATGACATACACTCCAAACTCAATAATGAATTACTATTAAAATAATAATAATAATAATAATAATAATAATAATAATAATAATATATTATTAATATAATCCATTTCAGTGTATCATTAGCATATTTTTAACGTTTTGTGTCACTAGTAATCCTCATTAGGGAGTAGACAGACAGTTTGAAGATGGGAAATTAAGGCTGGATGCCCTTCCTATCGCCCCGCCTAAGGTTCGAACGAGTTTCCGTCACCACCCGAGTCGAGCAATCTAATGCTAGACCATTGACCATGAATCTTCCTTGGGTCAAAGGGCTGGGTGTCTATGCCAGAGGAAGGGCAACAGTGTCCCTTTTCCCCTTAATAGTTTCAAAACTCGTGGCCCCTAACTTCCATTATATCTCGGTCATTTTCATCCTCCTTCCTTCAACCACCGGCTCATACACAAAGTACAGCTTTCCTCTTGTTCTGCACAGGCTGTTAGATAGTATCTTCCATTCCCTGCTCCCGTGTCGTGGCGCTCTACACCTTCAACTGTCCTATATCGCAGACAATTTTATGGGGTATAATACATGTTTAATACTGTAGTTACTGGAACGGCCAAACCTACAGATAACAAATTAGAGGTTTCTTAAATAAACCTCGCACGAACAATACAAATTCTTTCGAGCTCGTGAATGTTGGCAAGGCAAGCTCGTGGATATGGTTAGTGACTACTTGCGAGAAATGCAGTGATAAGTTCCTCTAAGCAATAGGCTATATGGATCAAACAATCTAATCTGTCAACGTCACTTTAAATCTTTTATATTTTTACTCAAACGTTCCACGATCATTAGAAACGAACCTGGTAAGTTACCCTATGGCCACTTTCGATAAGATTCCCTCCTGGTAAAAACATGGCTAACATAATCTGGTAACTCTACATATAAGGGTAATATTTACCTCGACTAAAGTCTCTATAATCATAAACGATACCTTTCATCGATTACCGCCTCTTTCAACATGATTTTCTCCTTGTAGGATGTAGCTAACACGAGCCTGTAACCATACTTCTTATAATTTCCCTTTACCAAAGGCTCCATAATAATGAGTCTTATCGCTGGTCACTTTCGGCCTCTTTCGACCCTGCGTCAGATTTATTCCTCAGGCTCTTTTTGCCCCATCCCTACCATCTTCATCACCCAACAGTATTCTGACCACTTCAGCAGCCTTTCCAGGAATGAAATCCAAAGGTTAGTAATTATTTTCACTACTATCTTTAATGACGAAATCGCTAGGTGTATGGCTTAAATATTTTTTCCAAGCGATTTGTTTAACGAAATAATTCCAGCTTTTACACATACAAATATACATACACCCATCCTTACATATAAATATATAGTTTTATTCCAGTAATTTCCGGCATAGTAAGTAAAGTCTGCAACATCACGAAACACTACTCGGAATTTACGGCAATATTACGAGACAATGCTAGGATTTCGGGCTCACAAATCTATAGCTTTCAAATTTAGGCTACTTTACACCTATGATTCTAATGATGACACACTCTTTAGAATATACATGGCTCTCATATGGCGACTTTTGACATCTCTAATTTGGAAACAACAGGAAAATTGGTTAGGGAGAAGTAACAAAGGTAAACAGAGGCCGCGAATATTGAACAACCTTGCCACCTGGACTCTTATCTAGAGAAACACAACTCGGAGGCTCTGGCTCTCATACGGAGGAATACTACTTGGGGATCTATGGCAAAGGAGTAACGCTACTTTGGATTTGTGGCTCAAAAGAAAAGTTACTTCAGATCTGTGACTCTCAACTGGAGAGAAGCAATCTGGGATCTGACATTCATAAATAACTATAATAAAAACCGAGAACTCTCATATAGAGATCCAGTGATTGGGATGTGTGGCTTTAAAAAGATGAAACTCGACTTGGTATCTAAAGATCTAACGTGGAGAAGCGTTACTGGAGGTCAGTGTCTCTTAAATTTAGAAATATTAATACGGATCGGAACTAGCAAAAAAATCCTAAAAACTTGCAAGGTTAACTTGGTAACATGAAAGGAGGTACAAGGATTTATCCTTATTGACAATTATGATTGCAAATATGAACTACTTTTTGGTATTTAAAGCAATATATCCGTAACTTTGCGTATTCACAATGGCTTGGAGCTATAAATAATAATAATAATAATAATAATAATAAAAGTAGGTCTACGCATCACTACGGCGTAGCATATTTTTGATGATTAATAAATATACTTTAAGCTAAAACTAGAAATAAACGTGATAAGGTAAAACCACTTTTTAAAACTTACAAAGCTCGGGGAAGGTATCACCTTTATGGATATACTGTATGGCTAAAACTATTCTCATCTCTCTATAAGGAAGTCCACTACCGTTAAATGAAATTAGTCCCAGAATATAATTAGCCACGAAGATCAGCGATTAGTGAATACTAATACGATACATTAAGAATATAGCTGGGATGATGACAAAACTCCATTATAATATGAAAGTCTAATGTACAAACTTTGGAGAGAGAGAGAGAGAGAGAGAGAGAGAGAGAGGAATGGCATGACATAAGTCTGACAGGGATGATCGGATCAGCCAGAATCGAAAACTGGGGACATGGAACAGCCGCCCGTTGCGATACTACAGCTGAAGGTCTTTCAGACTCCAATAAAACTGTCCTGGACGGCTCGATGTTGAGTCTTCCTTCAGTTGCGAATTCTATTCTGCGCCAAAATCTACATTAAGCATTCGTGTATATTCGCTATAAATATATTATCCTTTCACATCTAACAAGTCACAACACTCCCCATCTCTGCCTCTCTTTGCTTGATATTTCTTCGTGTCCAAACCGATGAGGGTAATTTTCTTCGCCTGTCTTGGTGTCACATTCAAGGGGGGACAAAAACCTACCAGCAACAATCAACAACTGGAAAAATCTGGTACCATACTTCTGAGTCATTAGTTGAAAAAACACACACATTTCCCATTCCACAAAGTCCATCTCTATTCCTTCTTTTGCATTTCGTTTCCATCATTCTTTTGGATGAATATAGCAAAGAACTTGCAGTGATTGGAAAACAAAAAACCGGTATACTCATCGTCCATATCTTTAGCCATGCACTGAAGCTGTCAACACAATAGGCTACTTACGTTACAGAAGTTAGTTGTGGTTATATTGCTAGCTTCTTTTTAACTATATTATTATCATTCACATAAACTATGACAAGTTAAGAGCAAAATAGCTCTTATTAGGCATACAGCAAAATAGCCAACCCTATAAGTAGAGGCCTACTCTGGAGTAATGGATTATATGGGCATGTAACAAGTGGAGAGCAAATAGTTTAAAAGCAGAGGAAGGAAATGGGAGAGAAGATAACAAATTTCACATAAGGGATATATATTATATATATATATATATATATATATATATATATATATATATATATATATATATATATATATATATATATATATATATATATATGCGATCTACACTTTATATTGTGATCTATAAGCTAACCTAACCTCTATTTAGCATTTTAGCCGATGTACGTGCTGTTTATCACTAGAATATCTACGGAGTAGATATTTTTTCCTTGTAGATAACAAGCCAAAGTAGCACTCATTAAAGGGAAAAGTGATGGTGGGGAAAAGGAAACAGTAATAGTCCCTAAGAGCCTATTTCCATAATAACTCATCTTTTGTAAAGGAAGATGAAAAATCATATTCGTTAGCGTCAAGGCTAGGAAGCTGGGGATAAAGACAGTTTAAGAGAAACTATTGAATATATATATATATATATATATATATATATATATATATATATATATATATATATATATATATATATATATATATATATATATATATATATATATATATATATATATATATATAATTGAAAAGAAAAATGAGAGGTATTAATGGAAATTATAAAAAAAGGAAGATATATGTTAAAAGTAGACGAGAGAGAGAAATGAGAGGGAGAACTCCCAGCAATATTATGAAGGGTGTAGCCCCCTTGGGTGGACAACGAGTGACGTGGCGCCGCGCCCTACCAGAGGGGGAAGGGAATTTCTCCCCCTTGAACACCCTTCAAACTTCCTAACCTCCCTCTTTCGCAGCCTTTGCTTTGAAAGGTTTTTCTATCGCTAGCTAAGCAGGCTGGAATATCTATTCAATATTTAAAGATGAGAGAGCCCATGGAACGAAAAAGACGAGATCCATGATCAAACTCACACCACCATAAAAGTCGTCAAAATTATTTGAGATTTTCTAATATGGGACGTAATGAAGTCTGTTGGCTGCAATTCTCCTGTTGCTACATATGCATCTAAAAAAATGGTGAGTGCTGGGGACCCTAAACCTTGTCATGGGGAAAGGGGGGCAGACAACCCCTATTTCACTCTGGCGCGCCCACCCACCGCCCAACCATTATAGAAGCCTAGGGCAGCAACCACTTCTACCCTCCCGAACCAACTCAAGCGAGTGTCACACTTTCAAAATATGAAAAGGAAAACTAACGTCACATTCACCCCAACAACCGCCAACTAACATAAAACCTCGGTTACAGAACTTCGAGAGACTTTCCCTAAAAGAAAGAAGTTCTATAATCAGTCATCAGAATCAAACTTATTAGATTTGGGCAGTAATAAAACATAAATTATAATAATGTCGAAGAGAAAATGACAATTTGGAAATTGGTATCAAGTCGTATGTAAATTATGAAACACTAATCTTGAGAGTCCATAAAAATAAAGAATATAAAAAAAAATAAATATTTCACCCATGCTGGACAGAACTCGTTGGATTCAGCAATATAGCAAGGGATAACCGTTCATTTACTTTATGGTAGAGTGGCTTGGGGGGGAGGGATTAGAAACGACAAGCCAAACATCCTCCCCCTTTTATACACAAAACCCCTCCCTTTAAGGGCCCCCTTTTATTCTAGGTCTCAAACCTCCCCCTCCCTTGTCTTAGTTTCCCGTCCTGTTCCGACCACCGCTGGAATTTCCAATATCAAAATATGCAAACCTTCGCTATGCCTTCATCAGGGGCTTTCTAAATATGAAAGAACCAACTAAGTCACGAGGGTCACTAAGGAACATTCACCTTCAATGGTGTATTTTATGCATTAATTCAAAAATAGGAAAAGTTCTGCTTTAGTGTCCATCTCTGCCACGATGGTACAGTAAGGTGTGTGTGTGGCGTAAGTATGTGTGTAGAAAGGAGTTTTGGAATTATGACCCAACCATCAAAAGCTGAGGTAGCCTTGCCCGGGTCCATAGCCTCAGGGATGGACGCTGCACCTTTGGTTCCTTGATATTTTTTCTAATATTTTACCGGAGGGGTCAAAGTGAAGGGAAGAGGGGGTACATCTAAAAGATGAAAACCCCTTTCAGAAGAGGACAAGAATGAAGGAGAGGGACGAGAGTGACAGAGAGAAATTAATTTCCGTTTGAAATGCTTGCCGAAACTCATTTAGGCTAACATGCCTAATTGCATGCATTCGTATATATTCCTTTATATTGCTATAAAACTTAAAGCTCATAAGGGCTTGGTATAGAAAACAGGCGCTACTGCCATCTATTGTGATTTGCCAAGAAGGGCGAGCGCGCGCGCACACACACACACACACACACACACACACACACACACCACACACACACACACACACACACATATATATATATATATATATATATATATATATATATATATATATATATATATATATATATATATATATATATATATATATAACTGAATAATTAAGTTTATAAAAAATGTATTAGATCTAATGCATGTAAATAAGTATCATAATATTAATAACAAAAACAAAATACTATATATATGATGATAATAATAATAATAATAATAATAATAATAATAATAAATGGCCTATAGTACTAGTGACTTTTTTTTATTATTGTGACACCAGGACGGGCCAAAAATAAAAATAAAATAAAACAGCCATCATCGGGCTTGGGCACGAAGAATTTATAAAGATAAACATATGGGGAATGCTGTGACTTGTCAGATGTGAGGGGATAATAAGAGATATGTAATGAATATCCAATAGTATTCAGTGTTGATGTAGGCAAAGAAAAAGAACAGTAACTGAAGGAAGACTTAACATCGAACTGTCTTGGAAAGTCCTAAAGCCTGCTGGCTAGTACAGTGGTAACGCGCTGGCTTCGCATTCACGAGGTCGAAAGATCGGTTCCCGTCCAAGACCGAGAGTTTAAGCTGTTTACTGGCAGGAACTGCTGTGGTTGGACACCACAGTGGGGGGTTGGGGCTTGCCCTGGCTGACGAATACCCATTGTATTGAAATGGAAATAAAGTTTTTTATTTAAGTTAGAAAAAAAAAAAAAAACCTTCAGCTGTAGTATCGCTATTTCGGAGGAAGGACAATTGCCCCAGAGAACAGTTGCTCATTTAATCAAGGGTGCCCCGTTGGCGCGTGATTTCTACCACTTACTAAAATTTAATGTAGCTTTCCTTGGTTTCACTGCGTCATCATACCAAGCCTAACCTGATCTGACACAGCGGGACCTGACCTGACCAAAGCCAACCAACCAAACCTATCATGACAAATAATATCAAGGGGAAATTGTCCGCACCCCACATCCTTTAATGTCACGTTTAGCATATTGAATTTCACTTGACCACTTTTTAGCTAAAGCAAACCGAATAAAACCACTGTAAAAATATACGTACAAAGGGGCCTATTTTAGGGCAACAGTTCCAATAATGCATTATGAAAGAAATTCGAATATTATAATATATCAAACACCTCAGCATCATCTCTCAAAAAAGGCTTCAAGTGTACAAAATAAGAGGGAAGTTTTCATATCATCTGAGAGACATAAGTGTACATTACGAGTGTGGGTATAGTGTGCGAACGAATTTAGTCTAGCTGATTATCTTTCCGCAAAATACGCATTGGTGTGTATTAAAATATACCGTAATACGCGGAATATAAAAATAAATCGTTGAAAATCAATGGCTACTTGCAGCTGCAGCACTGTTACAAATCATTAACATTCATTAACTTACAAATAAGGATAATTTCCATAATGAACTCCAACTGCATGAATGTCCACATGCCAATGCCTGGGATATGTTATATAAAGGGGAATTTTCTTTTCTTTTTTGAGGGAGGAAAAAGCGACCGAAATGCAGCGGGGTGACTTTTATCTCAATATAAAACTTTTTGATTTCAGCTCACATTCATATTCGTTAGTGAACTAAAGGGAAGAGAGACGATGTGAAGAACTGGACTTGTACCACTATGAGGGTAGGAAATTGAAGAGGGGGGTTTTGGATAGCAGGGTAAGAGGGTACGACCCTTGGGAACGACCAGGGGAAGGCGCTCAAGGGAATGCGGTACCGGGAGGACACCAAAAGGATGATTAGAGGAGAGGGAGGGACGTTGAGAACACAAATGGAGGGAGGGGTCGGTTGGCCCCTCACACTTGGATGAATCTCCCAGCCGACAAAAGCCAACTTCCAACGCTCAAACTAGCATACGCCACTGTAGGTAGGCTCTCTATCAAATGAATCTGTTTAAACTTACAGGAGACGGATTATGGTCAATATTATGCCAATGATCTAAATGTAAGTTTACGTACAACAATAGGATATAATATATACATTATCGAAGAGCTGAAAGTTATCTAAAATAATCTGGGTTTTGTGTGGCAATCCCCATTAACAGGAAGGAGACAGTTTGGAGCTCAGGAAATAACGCTAGATGCCCTTTCCAACGACCAGTGGTTGGTTCAATCGCGGGTCTGTCACCTAACGAGGCGATTATTTTAACCACTATGCTACCGCGGTCCCCATACTTAACTATATAAATCTCTCGAGTGAAAAAAACAGGCCTAAACAAAAAAATTAGTAAGCACTAACTGCTAACAGTATTAAATGGTGAGTAAGCCCTTCAGTGAAGCGCATAAAAAAACGCTATATTATCTCTAGAGGGGTCCAGTTAGGACCCGAAACATTTTTTTTTGGGGGCGGGGTTCATTGCAGGGTTTCTTTACCATATTACGAAAATATGTATATCAATTAGGAACAGCATATTTAAATAAGCATCGGAATTTGTTCTATAGATAAAGTTATGAGAAATAAACGCCATAAAGGACTTTCAACTTGGTAAGGTGGCGAGAAGCCGCTCCCTTCATGGGCAATCTGACCCTAGGGAAAAGCATTTCCTAAGCAAACCCATCTGGACTCGCCATTGAAGAAGCTATTTCCTTCTACAGAACACACAAATCCGGTATCAGTTTGTGAATGCAACAAAAAGGTATAATAATAATAATAATTTGCTAGATGCCAAGAGTTATCCATATCTACAGGACAAGTCACCAAAACCAACCTAACAATTTACAGGTTTAATTAACTTTACATAGAATTCTGGGGGTTAAACATCTTTACAAGATCATAATAATAATGGAACCAAATTTTCTCTGTAGCTAATACACGTGCATGTTTACAAGATACAGATGTCATATTATATTTACTTCCATACCCTGCTTAGAAAAGGGACAAACTGATTCTAATTCAAACTCTTTTAACATCGAAAATGTTTGATTTGTTGCAAGAATCGTCACTGAGGGCGTCAGGAATAGTGACAACGGGTATATGATATGGAAACAGCTTTCAGCAACCCATGAGGGACAGCTGTCTCCATTTAATAACATACATACTATGCCAAAAAACACTTTTAATAATTTTGGCTACGGAAAGGAGACCTGTTTTAGTGTCTAAAGTTTTGGCTAAAACAGCAAGTTGGTAAGAAACAATACGATCGGGGTGGAATAATCTACTGAAAAAATTAGGATACACAAAGACGTTCTGAAGTCATTCTCTGTCCAGAAACTAATAATAATAATAATAATAAGAAAAAGAAAAGCGGTGAGAATTCGCTTTGCAGATGTATCAAGAACTGTAGTTAAAACTGCTGACAAAACTTTCCTAAAAGAAAACTTACACGGTACATTCCTTAGAAACTTGAAAAGTAACATCTAGGCTCCCCAGCGGGACATACACTAACATTCTCCTAGTTAGGTTCAAGATTTCTGTTGGGGGGTTGTGGATAATCCCAATTATATACAGATGTGTTAATATTGATAAAATCCTACTGTAGAAACGACAAATTTACTTCAAAGATACGTTTCTATATGCAATAGTATATATATATATATATATATATATATATATATATATATATATATATATATATATATATATATATATATATATATATATATAAGTCCAAACTGTTAGCATACAGCACTAAATAGTAAGGAAGCCCATCAGTGAAACAAAACTTATAAAACAATGCTATATTACGGATCCTAACTGGATCCCTTCTCAAGCAAAACTGAGAAGGGATCCAGTTAGGATCCGAAATATAGCATTGTTTTATAAGTTTTGTTTCACTGATGGGCTTCCTTACTATATATATATATATATATATATATATATATATATATATATATATATATATATATATATATATATATATATATATATATATATATATATATATATATATATATATATATATATATATATATATATATCATCGTTATGATATAGATACTGACTATTAAGAGCAAATTAATGGTGGAAGTTTTTTCTTTTAAGTTTGAAGGTACCTTAGTAGGAACAATTTTGTTCCGTCATTCATACACCATCCCTGCCAACCGTAGGAGCAAAACGGTTTCTATTATAACATGAAAATATTAATAATTTCGAGTCAAAGCCTTTACCAACACTTTTTAATTTATATGAAGCGAAACAACAAAGCTTAAATACTACAGTGAACATGTTAAGCTTAATACAAAGAAACCAAAGCTTGTCACATGCTAACAGTGTTTGTTTTGTTGGTGCCGAGACCATTCGTCGAGAATATCGCACATTACACAATTTTCTTTCTTCAAGATATACCAGTAATACATGTATATAGCAAAACCATACTGTATTTATAGTATTCATCAGGTGATACACATGCATCAAACTGTGATTCGTATTCGTACAAAACGTAAAATTAACGATATATAGATAACTTTACGAGTCACAGTACTTTCATTTTCATTCTTATACCCTTACGATGACTACGTTCTCAACGAGTGAGATCATCTTTCGACTCATTTGTCACATACCTTTACGATTGCAGGAGGTTACTTGGGCCACGTGTAAAACGAAGATAAACGCATAAATAAAAACAATTTGTGTAATATCACAAAGATACGAGCATATTCCTCATCCCAGGGTTTTTGGGAGACCGAAACAACACTAAGGCAGAAACCACAGGCGCCCCTGGAGGGATTGACAACGAGTGTATCCGAGGGACGCTCTCTGGGATCCCGTCCCTTGGGCTCCCCGGTGATAGGGGAGGGAGCCCCCGGCAAGAACCCAAAGGGGAAGCCATGGCTAAGGATGGTGTTCCTTTGGGGGATCATGGTTTCAGTGGGGGAAGGGAGAATACCATTATCCTCGTCCCCCAAATCATGGGGGACAATTACTTTTTCATTCTTCATTTAATAATTGTTAATCGCAAAAGGAACGTAATTATAAGATATAATAATCTGAACCATTAAAGATTGTCATTTATAAGAGTATTTTTTTCGTATTCATAGAGCAAAGTATCACACGAGGTCTTAGATCGGTGGTCACAGTACATTACAGCAGACGCGATTCAGCGATTTTCGTGCGTCGTTGAGTATATGATGTGATTTTTTTTACATAAATTTTAATTCAGATCTGTGTAAAACTTTCACATAAAGTATCTTAAAGTAAAATGAAAACTGTTAAAGATAATTTAATGTACTGGAGTGCACTTACACATTGTATAAATAATAATAATAATAATAATAATAATAATAATAATAATAATAACAATAATAATAATGTCCGTGACGTAAAACCGGAACAATAATAATAATAATAATAATAATAATAATAATAATAATAATAATAATAATATTCACAAATCCCAAATATTGTCCTTGTTAGAGAATGACCGTTGCTTTAAAAGCAACAAGTGGGAATGTAGATGGAACCCTACTGATAGGGGCTTGGAATCTGGCTGGGGACTGGGTGGCTGGAGGGGAGAGAGTATTAACGACACAAGAGATGATTTGGGGGAAAGATCGTACAGATGTGGCAACACTGCTTTCGTTCCCAGAGATATGTCGATTTGGGAGGGGAGGGGGGGAATTACTGGACTTTAAATCCGGTGGTGTGAGATATGTGTCACTAGTGGAAAGAACCAAAAACGAAATCATGGGACTGTATTCGTGTACGATTTAGGCATCTTGTGAAGGCAAAACACATTCTATATCTTACTCAGGCAGTTAAAACCTTTTAAGATATATGGGCGTTTCTTGTTTTGATAGTGATGATTGTTGAAATAAATACATAAATAAATATTTATACATAGATAAATAAATCAAGTGAAAAATAGGCATCAACAATACGGGTGAGGGGGAGACGTATAGCGGAGGGGTCGAATAGAGGGGTATCGCTGGGCGAGGGAATAATAATAATAATAATAATAATGCTTTATTTCCAACATACATTGGGTATTCAAATATGGGTGTACAATTAAAATTTACAAGTAAAATCTTCCTTTAAGAGTAACTTCTTAAGATTATATTTAAAAGTATACACTGAACCAGCATTTTTTAGTTCTCTGGGAAGCTGATTATATAAATGAGGTCCACGAATGTTTATATCTCTTGAGCCAATATCAGTTTTAGACCTTCGTACTAATAAATCTTCCCCTTGACGGGTAGTTAACCCGGTAACTGAGCTTACTGTAGAAAAATTATACAAGCAATCAGGAATATTGTTTCTTAGTATATTAAAAACAAAGGTACATATATCAAAAACATATTTATCTCTAATCTTTATCCATTCTAGATCTTTTAAAACAGGAGAGATGTGCTCGTATTTTCTTACATTGCCAACAGCCACTCGTGCTGCAAAGTTTTGTAACTTTTGTATTCTTTGTAATTGAGTCTTATTTGTACATCCCCAAACTTTGAGACAGTAATTAATTAAACTCATAGCTAAGGACTGGACAATTATTATACGAGTTGATGTTTCAAATGAGTCTTTTACCCTATTTAGATATATTAGAGTACCCATTACTTTTTTATAAATTTCATCTATATGCATTTCAAAATTCATGTAACGGTCAAAATAGACACCTAGGTTCTTTACCGAGTTCATTGGCTTAATGATATTACCGTTAAAATTTATATGAAGATTGTCATCAACTTCTGATAATAATTGTCTGGATCCGATAAGAATAGATTGGGTTTTAGTTTCATTAAGTAACAGACCATTTTTTAGAAAGTAACGTTTAGCCATATACAAAATTTCTTCTGCTCTACGAATAATATTTTCTAAATCATTAATTTCTCCTTCAATTAAGATTTGAGTATCGTCAGCATATTGAATGACATAACAGTTAGGTAAATATTTTACTAGATCGTTTACATATATTAGAAAAAGTATAGGTCCTAGGATCGATCCCTGAGGGACCCCAAACAATACCTTCTTGGAACTTGAAACTGTATCTTTTATTCTGACTGACTGGTAGCGGTTTTTTAAATAGTTCTCGAACCAGCTTGGGTCAATGTTCATTTTTTTGCATTTTTCTAATAATATACTATGGTTTACACTATCAAAAGCTTTAGAAAGATCGAGTAGTAGTAGCAATGATATTTTCTTATTATCTATATTTTTGTATATTTCATCTGATATTTTCAATAAGGCAGTTTCAGTTGATAATTTTGGCCTGAAACCGTGTTGACTTTTTGCAATAAGTTTATTTTTTTCAAGAAACTCACTTAACTGATTTGCAACAATCTTTTCAAGTATCTTTGATAAAATTGGCAGTAAAGAGATTGGTCTATAGTTAGAGACGTCGTCAGGATTTCCATTTTTAAAACCAGGAATTACATGGGGATTTTTCCATAAATCTGGGTAGATATTGGTAACTATGGAAGTATTGATTATTACCGTCAGATAATAAGCTATTACAAATAATGAATCTCTAATAAAACGAAAACAAATTCCATCTGATCCATATGCATTAGAGTCTTTCAGATTTTTTATTACTAAGATTACTGTATTACAATCTACTGTAGTAGGGTTAAAGACATCAGTACTTCTATTGAATGCACTATGTTCTTCCAAATTTACATTATTATTATTATTGCTACCATCATCACTATTATCATTACCATTACTACCACCATCATTATTATTTACACCATTATCAACATTTCTATTATTATTACTACTACCATCATCATTATTATTACCACCATTACTATTATTGATTTCATTTATTATTTCTTTTTTTGTTTTTTCAAAGGTTTTTTTCCCCACTTCAGCGAAAAAATTATTGAACTCTTCTGCTTTAGCACTTACATCTACCTCATCGGGTATAATTGATATGTTACTACTTTTATTACAGTTATTGGAAAGCATGGTTTTAGCAATTTTCCATGTATCAGAGATATTGCCTTTAGCGTTTTGAAATTCATTTTTGTAATACTGTTTCTTACTGTTACTTAATAATGATTTTACTTGTTTCTTATGCTCTGTAAACTTTTCTCTTAAAGGGATATTATCTCTTTGTAGTTTTACTTCATTTTGTAGTTTGTCTCTTTCTTTCATAATGTTTTTTATGTCATCTGTTATCCAAGGAGCGGGGGGACGAAATATTTCTCTTGTCACGAGTGGTGCACATCGATCTATACATGATGATAAGACACTGGTTAAAATTCTTACTTGTTTATTTATATTATCGGTATATAGAATTTCATTTAATTTATGTACTTCATTCATAAGTAAACTACAAAGTAATTCTTGTGAATAATTTCTTAAGCATCTGAATGTTTTAAAGATTGGTTGTCTCTTTGGTTTGCGAATATTTAGGGACGTTACAATTTCCTCGTGGTCTGCTATAGGGCTTGGCATTACGTCACACTTAGTTATCATATGTTTGGAGTTTGTTATTACTAGATCGATTTGGGAAACTGAAGTGGGAGTGATTCTAGTTGGTTTATTTATAATCTGTTCTAGATTTAAATTCTTAATAAGTCTACTCATTTTATTTTCTCTTTTTAGTTGATCATCATTAAAATCGCCATATATAAAAACTGGTTTGTTTTTTAAAATTATCTCCTTAAAAACGTCCAAAATATAGCTAAAGGAGGTTACCGAGGCTTTGGGGTGGCGGTACACGCAGCCTATGATAATAGAAGGAAACTTTTTATGTTGGACAGAGATCCATTTATCTTCCACTCCTTCGTGCTTCTCAGTTTCAAGATTTAGTTCAGTGGCCTTCAAATAATTTTTAACATATAAACATACACCTCCACCTCTACCACTGTCATAGCGATAAATATTATATGAAGGAATATTAATAAATGCATTATTAATTGACGGATACAGCCATGATTCGCTAATGCAAAGAACATCAATATTTTCTTGTACAAGCTTATGTTCAATTTCTAGTATATGGGATAACAGGGATTGTGCATTTATATGTACGACAGATAATCTATCATTATATTTACAAGTAACTTTCACATCGACAGCAGTAACAGCAACAGCAGGAGACGAGGTATTACCATGTTTCATTGGGGTGGTATCCATAGTCATAGTTGTAGTTTCGACTGTATGATTCTGCTGGGAATTCATCATTGTAGTGTGTTCTGGGGTTAGCCCATGGATCCTGGTGTCTGTACCTGCCGTTGGATGTGTAATGCTGGTTTGAGTACGTGCCGTGGTATGATCGGGCCTTCCCAAAGTTTGTATGCCTAGGTGAGTGTCTAGGGTTGTAAGAGCCATCACTCCAGGAGAAGTCTCTTGTGCTTGGACGGCGATAAGAGAGGTTTGTATCGTGTCTCTTTCTGTAGTCTCGCATATAGGGGATTGTTCCATTTGCTCTTTGCTGTTTATTTTGGTATGACCATTGTTTGCTCCCACGAAATGGCTGGACACTTGTGCCTGTAGGCCATTGATTCAGTTTGTAAGGCACATATTCAAATCCTTTCGATATCGTTATTGCGAAGGAAACCCAGTTTGGTGTGCGATAAAGCTCCTTAATCAAGACTTCTTCAGAAGGAATGCCTTGATTTGTCAGTGTATTACGTATCTCTCTCTCAAAGGGGTTGCCAGGAATGCGAATATATATTTGAGCTGTAACCCTTGCACTTGCATTATTTGGCAACTGTGGCTGTGGGGGAGAGGACTTCGATGGAATGTTTAGAGTAGAGATTGCTGCTATTTTGTCTTTTCTGTTTTCTTCATTGTTTCGCAGTCTATTGCTGGGTTGGTTATTTGTGCTGGAAGATGATATAAGTCGTAGGGGCATAGTATATAATAATAATAATAATAATAAGACTATTTCCAACGTACATTGGGTATTCAAATAAGATGCATATATATTCCAGATAGACATCTGTGGTGTACGATAAAGACATACTAAAACAAACAAATCATAAAGATGGGTGTACTATTAAAATTTACAAGTAAAATCTTCCTTTAAGAGTAACTTCTTAAGATTATATTTAAAAGTATACACTGAACCAGCATTTTTTAGTTCTCTGGGAAGCTGATTATATAAATGAGGTCCACGAATGTTTATATCTCTTGAGCCAATATCAGTTTTAGACCTTCGTACTAATAAATCTTCCCCTTGACGGGTAGTTAACCCGGTAACTGAGCTTACTGTAGAAAAATTATACAAGCAATCAGGAAGATTGTTTCTTAGTATATTAAAAACAAAGGTACATATATCAAAAACATATTTATCTCTAATCTTTATCCATTCTAGATCTTTTAAAACAGGAGAGATGTGCTCGTATTTTCTTACATTGCCAACAGCCACTCGTGCTGCAAAGTTTTGTAACTTTTGTATTCTTTGTAATTGAGTCTTATTTGTACATCCCCAAACTTTGAGACAGTAATCAATTAAACTCATAGCTAAGGACTGGACAATTATTATACGAGTTGATGTTTCAAATGAGTCTTTTACCCTATTTAGATATATTAGAGTACCCATTACTTTTTTATAAATTTCATCTATATGCATTTCAAAATTCATGTAACGGTCAAAATAGACACCTAGGTTCTTTACCGAGTTCATTGGCTTAATGATATTACCGTTAAAATTTATATGAAGATTGTCATCAACTTCTGATAATAATTGTCTGGATCCGATAAGAATAGATTGGGTTTTAGTTTCATTAAGTAACAGACCATTTTTTAGAAAGTAACGTTTAGCCATATACAAAATTTCTTCTGCTCTACGAATAATATTTTCTATATCATTAATTTCTCCTTCAATTAAGATTTGAGTATCGTCAGCATATTGAATGACATAACAGTTAGGTAAATATTTTACTAGATCGTTTACATATATTAGAAAAAGTATAGGTCCTAGGATCGATCCCTGAGGGACCCCAAACAATACCTTCTTGCGACTTGAAACTACATCTTTTATTCTGACTGACTGGTAGCGGTTTTTTAAATAGTTCTCGAACCAGCTTGGGTCAATGTTCATTTTTTTTCATTTTTCTAATAAGATGGTATGGTGTACACTATCAAAAGCTTTAGAAAGATCGAGTAGTAGTAGCAATGATATTTTCTTATTATCTATATTTTTGTATATTTCATCTGATATTTTCAATAAGGCAGTTTCAGTTGATAATTTTGGCCTGAAACCGTGTTGACTTTTTGCAATAAGTTTATTTTTTTCAAGAAACTCACTTAACTGATTTGCAACAATCTTTTCAAGTATCTTTGATAAAATTGGTAGTAAAGAGATTGGTCTATAGTTAGAGACGTCGTCAGGATTTCCATTTTTAAAACCAGGAATTACATGGGGATTTTTCCATAAATCTGGGTAAATATTGGTAACTATGGAAGTATTGATTATTACCGTCAGATAATAAGCTATTACAAATAATGAATCTCTAATAAAACGAAAACAAATTCCATCTGATCCATATGCATTAGAGTCTTTCAGATTTTTTATTACTAAGATTACTGTATTACAATCTACTGTAGTAGGGTTAAAGACATCATTACTTCTATTGAATGCACTATGTTCTTGAAGATTAACATTATTATTATTATTACTACCATCATCACTATTATCATTACCATTACTACCACCATCATTATTATTTACACCATTATCAACATTTCTATTATTATTACTACTACCATCATCATTATTATTACCACCATTACTATTATTGATTTCATTTATTATTTCTTTTTTTGTTTTTTCAAAGTTTTTTTTTCCCACTTCAGCGAAAAAATTATTGAACTCTTCTGCTTTAGCACTTACATCTACCTCATCGGGTATAATTGATATGTTACTACTTTTATTACAGTTATTGGAAAGCATGGTTTTAGCAATTTTCCATGTATCAGAGATATTGCCTTTAGCGTTTTGAAATTCATTTTTGTAATACTGTTTCTTACTGTTACTTAATAATGATTTTACTTGTTTCTTATGCTCTGTAAACTTTTCTCTTAAAGGGATATTATCTCTTTGTAGTTTTACTTCATTTTGTAGTTTGTCTCTTTCTTTCATAATGTTTTTTATGTCATCTGTTATCCAAGGAGCGGGGGGACGAAATATTTCTCTTGTCACGAGTGGTGCACATCGATCTATACATGATGATAAGACACTGGTTAAAATATTTACTTGTATATTAATATTATCGGTATATAGAATTTCATTTAATTTATGTACTTCATTCATAAGTAAACTACAAAGTAATTCTTGTGAATAATTTCTTAAGCATCTGAATGTTTTAAAGATTGGTTGTCTCTTTGGTTTGCGAATATTTAGGGACGTTACAATTTCCTCGTGGTCTGCTATAGGGCTTGGCATTACGTCACACTTAGTTATCATATGTTTGGAGTTTGTTATTACTAGATCGATTTGGGAAACTGAAGTAGGAGTGATTCTAGTTGGTTTATTTATAATCTGTTCTAGATTTAAATTCTTAATAAGTCTACTCATTTTATTTTCTCTTTTTAGTTGATCATCATTAAAATCGCCATATATAAAAACTGGTTTGTTTTTTAAAATTATCTCCTTAAAAACGTCCAAAATATAGCTAAAAGAGGTTACCGAGGCTTTGGGGTGGCGGTACACGCAGCCTATGATAATAGAAGGAAACTTTTTATGTTGGACAGAGATCCATTTATCTTCCACTCCTTCGTGCTTCTCAGTTTCAAGATTTAGTTCAGTGGCCTTCAAATAATTTTTAACATATAAACATACACCTCCACCTCTACCACTGTCATAGCGATAAATATTATATGAAGGAATATTAATAAATGCATTATTAATTGACGGATACAGCCATGATTCGCTAATGCAAAGAACATCAATATTTTCTTGTACAAGCATATGTTCAATTTCTAGTATATGGGATAACAGGGATTGTGCATTTATATGTACGACAGATAATCTATCATAGGGGTGGGCGTATGTAAGGGCGAAAGTAAGACGTGATAACTAGGGACTAATTTATTAAGATTTAGTTGAAATGAACTCAAAAGCTTTTAAATATGAGGATGCTTTTGCATTATGTTTGTTACAAAGAACTTTTTCGCTTTCATTACTGAAGGAAAATCTACGGGAAAATGCTTTCCAAACTCATGAAAACATCAAACCCCTCCCCCCGCAAAATAATGACGATTGAATATTGAATAAACTTCTTCAAACATTAAAGAAATTACTTTAAAAGGGGAGGTTAGGAAAATCAGTTAAGTGGGGTTTACACTGTCAAACTGTTCGTCGAACGCGGTTCAACAGACAAGTGTTTGAAGTGATGTTTGAACGTGTGTACGGGGTATTTGGTCGTGTTCGACAACCAAATACCCAGTTCACACGTTCGAACATCACTTCAAACACATGTCTGTCGAACCGCGTTCGACGAACCATTTGACCGTGTAAACCGCCCTTTACAAACAGCCCTCTCAAACTAGACATAATCCATCATTCGAACACCAAAGAATTAAATACATTAAAACTTGCTTAAATTTACCAACGAGCAGAGCCTACGCAATTTTCACTCTAAGAGACCCTTCGACGTATATTCAACCAAACAGAGAAAGACAGTTGCAATAGGTAGCTACTACTGCTTAAATTAATGCTGCTGCTTCTTCTTCTACTACTACTACTACTACTACTACTACAACTAAATAATAATAATAATAATAATAATAATAATAATAATAATAATAATAATAATAATAATAATAATAATGCCTTTATTATTATTATTATTATTATTATTATTATTATTATTATTATTATTATTATTATTATTATATCTGAAGGAGAGTGAAGGTGTTTCTGCGTATATATATATATATATATATATATATATATATATATATATATATATATATATATATATATATATATATATATATATATATATATATATATATATATATATATATATATATATATATTGGCTTACCATAAACATCAAATCTTTTCTCCAACGCACACGGACGAAAATAATGCATATTCAATGAAGGATGCGTGATATTATATACCATTGCTTAGTTTTTATTATTCTGGATTAAACAAAATAAGTACATAGAAGTTCAGCAAGTTGTCATTCTTGATGTTGTTTGATTACAGTATTGTGCACTACAGCATCAGTCAAGTACACAAATCAAGAAGCCTGTCAACAAATGATTAAACCAAATAACAAGGTCTTTAGTCTTCTGGTTAGTACAGTGGTAACGCGCTGGCCTCGGATTCGCGAGATCGACAGATCGGTTCTCGCTCAGGATCGAGAGTTTAAGCAGTTTACTGGGAAGGTTACTGCTGTGGATGGGCACGACAGTGGGGGGTTGGGCTTGCCCCAGCTGACGTTCTGAGGAGCATCTCAGATGGATATCGGAACTGAAACACCGGTAACCTTTAAAACGATGGATTTCAAATCTTGGACGTCATACGATTGGATAGTGATGGGCCAATTGCGGGGATGGTGGGGGGGATGAAGGGAGGATTACTAGAGAGCAAGCAGGGTACGAAGTATTATAATAGGTTTTAGTGCTGACTCAACCATAAAATACTCCGCTCCCTT
Organism: Halocaridina rubra; assembly: GCA_037179515.1. Taxonomy (NCBI): domain Eukaryota; kingdom Metazoa; phylum Arthropoda; class Malacostraca; order Decapoda; family Atyidae; genus Halocaridina; species Halocaridina rubra. Next base: position 39,804 of record JAXCGZ010015317.1, on the reverse strand, counting down.
CTGAGATCATACATAGCCTACGGGAGATTAAGTGGGGGGTTTACACGATCAAACGGTTCGTCGAACGCGGTTCGACAGACAAGTGTTTGAAGTGATGTTCGAACGTGTGAACGGGGTATTTGGTTGTCGAACACGTTCGACAAACTTGTACGACAACCAAATACCACCCTTCGCACGTTCGAACATCACTTCAAACACTTGTTTGTCGAACCGCGTTCGAAGAACCGCTTGACCGTGTAAACCCCACTTAACAAGGATTCACTCCTTTCTTGCAATGTACAGTAGCCACAGCTATTGCTGTGTCAAAATTACCTCCAGAGGAGAGGCAAGAGCACGATGATACTCATTTACTGTAACCATACGTGATTGGAGGAAAACCAAATTCTGTGAACTTATGTTTGGTTTCAAGAGAGCGAAGGCAAAATTCTCAGTTCGTAAGCTCACTCCCGTTTTCCTAAAGATACAGACCAAGCTAAAACTATTTGAGATGTCCGCATGCAAAAACGATCTTATATATATATATATATATATATATATATATATATATATATATATATATATATATATATATATATATATATATATATATATATATATATATATATATATAGAGAGAGAGAGAGAGAGAGAGAGAGAGAGACTGTTTCCTTTGTTGTTGTTGTTCCGGTTTTACGTCACGGACTCCCTTTTCTACCAAGAACTAGGACGGTTGCCTTCTTGCGAAGGACTTGTTTTGGCAGATGTAATCGTTACCCTGAGTGCATGCCCTTGCTAACCTCAGACCGTGACGGGGCGCGAACCTTCGACCTGACGCCTCAGAGTCGCGGACGCTACCGCTTTAGCCACAGAGAGATCATATCATTCATATATTATGGTTATCTATGTAATTTAAATGCTATCCATTTACATAATTTATAATTTGTCTTTTATCATTGTAACAGCACATATTAGGTATTCATGAATGTACTAGAAGTACATGCATGTTAACAAATTTTTATAAAGATGTCTGTTAAATTCACATACTTTAGTACAAGAATATATGTGCCTATTTCTTACTAATACCAAGTCATGCTGACCTGCTAAGGATAAATATACACAGAATATTATAAACTACTAGAGATACCATAAGGCAAAGTATTTGGAACTTAATAATACACTTTTCTAAACATTAATCTGAAAAAAAGGAAGGTATTTGACATGTATATCCAACTAAACATTATTTTCAAAACATACAAGACATATTTTGCCAATGGGAGTTTGCTGGAAAAATCTGTATCCAAGTTATCGAGGTACTAAGCCTTCAAATCCCTTTCTCATTCTTGCTTCTTCTATAATTCATTTTGTGAAAGAAAAAACATCTGATCAATTACAAGGGCTATGATTAAAAGTATGCTTAGCTAAGGGCATGTAAAGACCATATCTATCCTAAACTAGTTCCTTATGGGAGCAGAGAATTAACTAGGAATAGATACACTTCTTTCCATTTGTGACACCAAATCTCGAAAATGTATTAAAATAAATTTATGATATAGTTAACAATAAACTTAAAACTCTGTCCCAGCTAAGTTTTAAACAGAGAATAGAACTTCAGTGTCTATATATACTATAAAAAACCGTGGTAAAAACTCAACTCATATAGAAAAAATTGCTAGTTCAGCATGGTAAGTGTATATACATAAATGCTGCACTCTGCTCTAAAGAATCCCCAAAAATCCAGACTCCTAGTTGGTTCTTCATAATATTGTGCACAATTCCTTTATAAGCAAAAATTGTCATAAAAATAAAACTAAGACCTAATGGTAGGGGAGAGGGGAGAGGGTACTACAGTAGTTCCCGGGAGCAAGAAATTTAAAGGGATTTGGTAGTGGTAGGGTAAGACCTTTACAATGACTGAGCAAAAATATCTATTTAGTAATTCTTCACATTCCGTGTTAGGCAGACGTTATCAAGTACGAGTCGGCGATATCTAGTCGATACTCATCCAAATTTTGGTCTAATTTTGTTGCCTGGTATCTAAGTTACTAGTAGTTTCCAGATTCATTTTGAGAAAATGTTCTCACAAAATATAATAACATTTAAAAAAAATATCACTAGCTGTTGCTCTTTCTGTTACCAAGAATAAAACCAAATGAAGTTTTTGAGATTATATGGGATAAACACGAAAAGTATTGATTATTTAAAAACTTAAGCCAAAGATTTAAGATTTTGTTTGAAATTTTTGTCCTCAATAATGACAAATAACAATTGCAGCGAGTCTATATATCAAATATATGTGTTTGTTATCTTGGAAGATATAATAATATTAATAATAATAATAATAATAATAATAGTAATAATAATAATGATAATAATAATAATAATAATAATAATAATAATAATAATAATTACAGCAATAATAATAATAATAATAATAATAATAATAACAGACGTCAAATTGTATGAAATTGTCTGTCCAAGTGAGATATTCCAGAAAAACTGACATATTCTAAAGTTGCTGATATTTTAAAACTTTCCTATTGCTGTTATGTGGAACACTATGGATACAATGCCTCTAGTGAACCGTATTTAAGATCCCCATTTGTTTCTCTCTGTCCTGCAGTTCAACTTGTTTGTTAGCAATGAGTAAATTAATGTCAGTAATCGAAATGATAAAGAAGATAACGACAGATTACATCGCCTTAGAGCAGTACTTGTGTCTATCAATCAATATATAGGTAAGACAGCACTTAAAGAAATTCATTTGTGAAAGTCCCGTCCTTATTAAACCTCATCTTAAAATTCGTTTCAGAGCCTGTCCGTTACTAAGAGACAGTAATTGTTTTCAATAATGGGCAGAGTGGCAGTGTTAGCTACTTGTGCCCTGAACCAATGGGCATTGGACTACCAGGGTAATATGGAAAGAATCATCGAATCTGTAAGAAGAGCTAAAACAGAATGCGCAACTTACCTCTGCACTCCAGAAATGAGTATTGTGTAAGTCATTGTCTAATCACTGTTAATAATCCTGATTCATATATGAGAAACTGAAACCAAGCTGTAGTTTATTACATAATACTGTGCTCCCCATGAAAGAAGAGCTGCCCGAAGAACTAAAATGGAACCTTGATGAGGTAATACCAAACAAAAGTTGCGATATCGTTTCGTAATACTTGCTTGACAGAAGAAGAAGTAACATAACTTTTTTTTTCATGAGAAAAATGTTTATTCTTAAATTCGTGCATAATGTTTTTTTCGTGATAATTATGTAACATTCGTCACAAAATATTAATACTCTCCTACTGGCAAAGGTACAAAATTATGAACGATTCGCCACATTACAGTAAATATATGGAGAAAGAAATGACAGGATCTCTTAAGTGCTTTCAATGTTTATAAAATGTTTTCTTCATATATATACAGTTAGTCGTAGAATAATATTGTTTCTTTATTACTTTGATCTTTCTAAGTGATGGCATAAAAGGTGTCTTCTCTTTGCAGAGGTTACAGTTGTGGAGATCATTATCATGAAAGTGACACCGAGATGCATGCATGGGAAGTTCTGGCAACAATTCTGCAACATCCTGAGTGCCAAGATATTATGGTGGATGTAGGACTGCCAGTCATGCATAAAAACGTCCTCTATAATTGCAAATTGGCATTCCTTAATAAGTAAGTGGCTATTTCAGATTGATACGGAAGCTATCGATAAAACAATCATAAAAATGTTTGAATAATACATGTGCATTAAGGACTTTCGTTAACTGCCATGTAAATGGTCTGAATGTATCCTTTGCCAGGTTTCATTCCATTCATAGTCTATTCTATTAAATATAGAGACATTTGAGTCAACTGAGAATTAGCATATGAAAAATATTATTTTGTATATTCCCAGGAGAATACTCTTGATCAGACCCAAGATGATTCTTGCAAATGATAGTTTCATAGGTTATGGAGAGACAAGATGGTTTACGGAATGGACCAAGGTAAATAGAAAAGTGTGAAAACACAATTATAAACTGTCTTAACATTAACCTTAAGTGTGTCAATATCACTGGACTTGTTTAGTTAACCGAAATGAAATATGTTTTTAGAGATGAAAGCTTATTTTGCCTTTACCGGTATTAAGAGTTCTCTTGACATCCACGACTCAAATATAAAGTTATGTACTGAAGACCTGTAGCTAATAGAGAACACTACAATTCTTAAAATGTTTGAGGTGTATTTTTATTATCTATCAAGATACGAGAAGTTGAAGAATATTTACTGCCCCAAGTCATCAGGGAAACGACAGGCCAGAGCAAAGTGCCATTTGGAGATGGAATTATCGTTACCAAAGACACCACTTTAGGATACGAGATCTGCGAAGAGTTGTGGAACCCGGAGAGGTAAGGAGCAAAGACTGCAAGCCTAGAATTTGTGGTAAATACATTTCCATTTGTTAAATCAAAACCTAACGGCAGTCATAGTCAGGTTTACTTATATACAATAGATAGGTATGTGCATTTTTGATGGACTTCCATATCAGTTGGCGTTTACCTTACGTTCTAAAGGAGAATAAGAATAACCTAACTGCTTTTTGTTATCATGATATGAATACCCGTGATAGCATAGTTACAAATTGTCTTAGCATAAGCCCCGCAAGTGCAGGGCTTATGCTAATTATGTGTCTTAGGTTCGATTCCCGGCTAGGGACTCGAATCATGTTTTCACATTTTAAGGTGTTTATTAGATTACTGATGCCTATATAGCATGGGATGTGAATAAAATGCGAAAACTAGGCCACGAGTGAGGTTTGGAAGAATAGTAATATGAACAAAAGGCATCCAGAAAGAATCGTTCATTCCCTAGAACAGCAATTAGTTGTGAGGTTTGCTTCATCTCTAAGACGTCCAGGAGTGTAGCTATCAGCACCTTAGCACACTAATTATGTGTCTTAGGTTCGAGTCCCAGCCAGGGGCAATATATGAGTCATATATATATATATATATATATATATATATATATATATATATATATATATATTATATATATATATATATATATATATATATATATATATATATATATATATATATATATATATATATATATATATATAACTTTCTTACATAGAAGCGATACTCTTCCTTTTGTTATCTCTTGTTTCCCGTTTTTCTTATCAGCTGCCATGTGCCTCAGTGTTTCGACGGAGTTGAGATAATTTCCAATGGTCTGGGAGCACATGAGGAATTTGGAAGGCCAGGCATTGGTTATCGGATGGTCGAAATGGCCACAATGAAAAGTGGTGGATGCTATCTGTTAGCCAATCAAAGAGGTTGCGATGGTAGGTACCGTGCTCTGCTCATGGTATTCTAAAGCTGTTATCATGTGTAAACGCCCTAAGCTTGAAAATAATAATAATAATAATAATAATAATAATAATAATAATAATAATAACAATATACTTATAATATTAATGATAATAATAATAACAATAATGATAATAGTAATAATAATAATAATAATAATAATAATAATAATAATAATAATAATAATAATAATAATAATAATAATAATAATAATAATAATAATAATAATAATAATAATTATTATTATTATTATTATTATCATTATTATTATTGTTGTTATTATTATTATTATTATTATTATTATTATTATTATTGTTATTATTATTATTATTATTATTATTATTATTAGTAGTAGTAGTAGTAATAGTAGTAGTAGTAGTAGTAGCAGTAGTAGTAGTAGTAATAGCACATGTTGTAGTAGTTGTATTATTATTATTATTATTATTATTATTATTATTATTATTATTATTATTATTATCATTATTATTTATATATTATTATTATTATTATTATTATTATTATTATTATTATTATTATTATTTTTATTATTATTATTATTATTATTATTATTATTATTATTATTATTATTATTATTATTATTATTATTATTATTAGTAGTAGTAGTAGTAGTAGTAAAGTCTTGCAGTCCCCAATTCAGAGGTTTTTCATGAAATATTGAATCTGAATATATCATATTCCATACTTCAATCATGCCCAAGTCGAAACTTAATATTCATTTGGAATGTATAGCTGCGACTAAATAAGACATTATTGCTATTGAGAAAATATAGTTTCTCTCTCTCTCTCTCTCTCTCTCTGAAGTAAGTTTATCTTAAGTCGTGTTCATTCCGCCCTAAGACCCGTTATACTTCATAATGTATTATATAATGCATTCATGGTGCACAGGAAAGTAACCATAATACAACCATTATAAGCAATATTTTGTCTTTCAGGAAGTAAAGGTTACTTTCCAGGAGATGCCTGCATCGGCCTCAATGGAAACATCGTTGCTTATGCCTCGTTGTATGCTATTGATGAGGTGGAGGTCGTCACGGCCTGTGTGGATATGGAAAGCATTCGGAGATATAAAGCCAGCATTCGAAGTAGATGTCTCCACGCGGCTAAGAGCAAACCATATCCAAGAATTGAGGTGGGTTAAGGGCTTTCTTAGGTGAGAAATGACACCATGATCCTGTTTGCCTGTATTCGAGATCTTTCTATCTTATATGTGATGAATTAAAGTAAGGCAGGTTATTCATTGAATTGGTTGGTTTCACACGTTATACAGTTTGCAACGTGTTGATATACAATTCCATGGAAGAATAGTTGCAGTACGCAACCTGTAAAAGAATAAAGGAAAAAAAAATTGCCTTTGCAACTTGGCCAGCTGGAAAATGATGATATGTTTGTAAGGGCGTGCTATATGCATATGTGAACACATGTCTATTTCTTCGTTTTAGGTTGATTTCTGTGTTGCTGATGCTGCCTGGTTGAAGACTGGTATTCCTCCCGAGCATCCAAAGGAACCTCCCTTCATTCCAACAAGAAGTGAACAGATTCTCAAAGCTCCGGCTTGTTGGTTGTGGGATTATCTAAGAAGATCTGGATACAAAGCTGTTCTAATCCCGCTCTCAGGGGACACTGACTCAACAGCTACAGCAGCTATTGCATTCTCCATGTGTCATCTATTGATGAATGCCATTAAAGATGGCAACAAAAAGGCAAGATAAAGATGAAGTGGGGATATATATATATATATATATATATATATATATATATATATATATATATATATATATATATATATATATATATATAACGTCTGTTTCCATAAGAGTTCAATTCTTTAATGTTTAGTTAACTGCCTGACGATGAAGTCTTGCTGCCTTCGAAAGCTTGCATACCTGGTTTTCGAGGAACTTAAATTGAAGAATCATTTCCAGAGAAGAAAATTTTCCTCGATGGGAGATGCTTCTCTATTTTCCCTTTTCAACCTATATGATGCAAAGTGTTTCATCGAGACGCGTAAATTTTGCAGTCTTCTCTGTCGTTCCTTCCATATTACATATCTACAGAGATTATATATATATATATATATATATATATATATATATATATATATATATATATATATATATATATATATATATATATATAGAGAGAGAGAGAGAGAGAGAGAGAGAGAGAGAGAGAGAGGGAAAGGCTAGCTACGAAGGAGAGCGAAACGACGGAGTGCTGGGATCTTTCAAACTGTATTTTACTCCCTCTTCAATGCAACTGAAGATGAACTAAAGTACAGTTTGAAAGATCTCAGCTCTCCTTCATTTCTCTTTTCCTTCGTAGATAATCCATATTATTCTGTGTGCCACGTTCTTATATTCGTGATGTATATAATATATATATATATATATATATATATATATATATATATATATATATATATATATATATATATATATATATATATATATATGTATATGTATATATATATATATATATATATATATATATATATATATATATATATATATATATATATATATATATATATATATATATATATATATATATATATATATATATATATATATATATATATATATATATATATATATACACACACAAATAGTTCTTTTAATTCCTTAGAACATAGAGAAATAACAAGGGTGTAAATATATATTTTTTGATTATCATAAGCCCTTTGTAATATTCTGGCTGAAAGTATTTTACACTATAGTATTGTTGACAGTTCTGTATTGGGAACACCTTCAACGATAAAGGTAATGCTAATGTAATATTTTATAGAATATATAATATTTTATCTTTAGTATATGGAGTTTGGGAAGAAGATTAATGCAATATGAAAACAAATACACGGAAACCACTGAAATAATAAACATTCAGCTCTAAATTTTAATTCATGAGAAATATAAACGAGGCAGGATACCCTAGGGGGTGGATACTGGACCTCAATAAGAGCACAAATACACATGATAATAATGATAATAATAATAATAATAAACCTTTATTTCCATTACAATATAATGGGTATTCGTCAGCCGGGGCAAGCCCCAACCCCCCACTGTGGTGCCCAACCACAGCAGTACCTGCCAGTAAACAGCTCAAACTCTCGGTCTTGGACGGGAACCGATCTTTCGACCTCGTGAATGCGAGGCCAGCACGTTGCCACTGTACTAGCCAGCAGGCTCTTTGCTGACTCTTTGATTCCTTACCAGGTTTTAGCCGACCTAAGAATGATGACTGGAGACTCCAGTTTTCTTCCCCAAAACGTGCATCTATTGAGCAGCCGTCTCATTTTCACTTCCTGCACCGTAATAGAACAGGAGACACATAACGTCGGAGAAATCGTAAATGATCTTGCTCTACAGATTCAAAGGTAAAAAGACACGATATTTTGCATAAATATGAATGGCACAGATAAACTGGCTTTCTCGTCGATATCACTCGTGTTCTATACTTGGCGATATTATTAAGGATGAAAAAAATGCAGTTCCATTATTTGTTATAATTCTTTTTTACAATGCTTCAAGTTTATTTAGAATTTGTGCTGATACTACTCAAGATAGCAGACAGTCTGTAAGCTAAGTGATATATATATATATATATATATATATATATATATATATATATATATATATATATATATATATATATATATATATATGCACACACTCATCCATCAACCCAACCTCATACACACTTTCTTTTTCAAGTCAGCACATATCGTTGGATCTTGAGAAGATTATTAGAGGCAGTGAAGAGGCGCTATTAGCGATCATTCGGAGTTCAACAGATCACTCGAGAAAGGATAGAACAAGTACAGGGAGCAAGGCAATAGATAAATTCCGTGTGAGAATTTCCAATGCCACTACTCATTTCCTGGCTGAGGTAAAGTATTCTCTTTGCAAAGAAGGCTGTTTATCTACACTTGTGGGAAAAAAAAAATCCATTTATAGCAAAATAAGCAATGAGGTAAGATGTATATAATACTGGACTTTGAGACTTCTTGAGAATATTTTAAGAGAACTTGAAAGAGGACTTAGTAGAATTTCTCTCTCTCTCTCTCTCTCTCTCTCTCTCTATATATATATATATATTATATATATATATATATATATATATATATATATATATATATATATATATATATATATATATTTATATACACAGTAGGTCCTCGTATAATGTCGTTCAGAGTTATGGCGTTTTGCCGTTACGTCAGGGGCCAATAATAGTTTGTGAGCTCAGTGGACGAATACACAGCAAGCAGCACTGCTGCATTCATATTTATCACGTTAATGGCTTTACTTATTTATTTGTGTATATATTTGGTTATACTGAAGAATTATATTAAATAAAAAACAAACAAACACATAGCTGCAAATACGATTTATTTAAAATACATAGCTAGCAACACAGCTGTACTCGTATATATCAAGTTAATGGCTTTATTTATTTATTTGTTTATATATTTGGTTATATTGAAGGATTATATTGAATAAAAAAAAACACATAGCCGTAAATACGATTCCATTCAAAATAGTTGGTTGAGCGTTGTGTTAGAATGCGGTGTCACGTAGCATTAGAAGGGGAAGAAGAACCACCTCTCACTTTATTCCCTCCTGCCACATTGTGCCTTGTGTTTTCGCTCGTTACTGACATAACGATGCCTCCCAAGCGTGTTAATGATAGTTCTGATGGCAGTGCTACAAAGAAAAGAAAAGCCATTGCCATGGAAATTAAAATTGAAGTGCTGAACTGTGCTGAAAAAGGAGAATTTCCTACGAAAATTGGACGCAATCTCGGATTAGCCCGTATGACCGTGGCCAAGATCATCAAAGACAAAGATCGCATCCATGACCATGTAAAAGGTTCGACTCCTATGATGTCCACTGTGATCATGAGGCAGTGTAGTCGCCTTATGATTGAGATGGAGAGATTGCTAGTGCTTTGGCTTGAAGACCATAATCAATGGCGTATCCCAATCAGCCTTATGTGAATACAGGAAAAGGCTAAAATATTATTCAAAGACTTGAAAAGAGAAATAGGGGGAAGGCAGTGCAGGTGAGGAGTTTGTTGCTAGTAGAGGGTGGTTTAATAATTTAAGGCGCGTGCTAATTTACTTAACATAAGACTGCAAAGGGAAGCTTCTAGTGGTGATGAGGTAGCAGCAAAAATGTTTCCTATTCCTTTGGCTGAGATAATAAGGAAGGGGGGTTACCTTGCTGAACAGGTATTCAACATGGATGAGACTGGCTTATTCTGGAAGCGTATGCCTAGTCGCATGTACATCACCAAGGAAAAGAAGACAGCACCAGGCCAAAAAACCAGCAAGGAGAGACTGACTTTGATTTTTAAGGCCAATGCTGCTGGTGACTGTAACCTAATCTAACTTAACCTAAAGTAACCTAACCCAACCCAACCTAAGCTAGCCTAATCTAGCCATAACATAACCTAACTTAACCTAATCTATCCTAACCTAACTCAACCTAACCTAACCAACCTAACCTAACCCAACCCAACCTATCTTAACCCAAACTTAATCTAACTTAACCTAACCTAACCTAACTTACCCTAACCTAACTCTAGCCTAACCTATTCCTAAGGTAGCCTAACTCTAACCGAAGCTAATCTAACCTAACATAACCCTAACCTATCCCTAACCTAACCTAATCTTAACCTAAATGAACCTAACCTGACCTAATCTAACTCTAACCTAACTCAATGAAATCTAACCTAACCTTAACCTAACCTTAATATAACCTAGCCTAACCAAACCTTAATCTAACCTAACCTAACATATCCTTAGCTTAGCCTATCCTAAATTAACATAACCTCAACCTGTCGCAAGCATCTTGAAGTCTTGCTGAAGTTATATGAAGTCCTGCTGAAGTCAGGACATGAAACCTGAAACAAGTCCTGAAGAGAAACATGTGAGGCTGGAGATCAAGGGTGAAATTAAATACCCTCCCAGTTATTTTTTTGGGCATGGTCAATGTTTATAGGTTACATAATTTCTCTTATATCTATATATTACTTCTAGGGGAGGCATTGAAGTTTTCTTAACTTAAATCTTAAAAGCTAAAGACACAACAATATATTTTTTACTATGGTCCTGTGTGATGCTCATGGAATATTTTCAAAGAAAGTGGGGACTTTTTCTTTCCCCTGGTCCTGTTTTATTCTTTTTTTGTTTTGTTCTGGTAGCTGGAAAAAAAAGTTATTACCCTTTGGGACATGTCTTTATCTCTATCATAGAGCTTTTTTATTTATAGGGATTTTTCATCTCCGTTCTTCATTTTCACCTCCGCCTTTTGTATCCATTACTGCTAGGTCTTGGGCTTACTCCCACACCTGATTTCGTCATCCCCTCACCTCTACGCTGCGAGATAGGTCCGGGTTGTAACCCCGTTCCGCAAATTCTGTTTCTGGAGACCGGCCGGACACCGGGACAGCACCGATATATCTGTCATGAGCCTCTTCCCCCCCCCCCGCGTTTTACGAATCTCGAGGTGGTCCTAGGGCCATTTTGCCTCTCATGCTACCTACCCCCCAAAGGTGGACCTCACAATCAGCTGAAAATCTGCAATATTGAACATAGCCTGGAGTGGATTCCTAGGGCCGGAAACAAGGGCCTAATGTCGCTATTACAAATGCAAGAAAGATATCACCTCTGCGTACACACAATGGCCATATGTAAGCACTCAAAGGGTATACTTCGCCTTCCCTGCATCTGCAGGCACTTGCAATCTCTCCAATGGGTAAAAGGGACTAGTATGTGAAAAAATTCGAAAATTGCAAGTCGGGGCTGCCTGGAAATAGGGTGGTAAGTATGTGTCTACACAATTAGATCATTATTCCAAGATACTTAGGATGTAGCTGAGTAACTGATACATAACATTAGTATACTATAGATATCAAAAAGAAAAGTCATGAAGTGCTGAGAAAAGCCACTAAAGAAATGCTCTTATTAACAGTGGCTACAGTAACATAAAAGCATGAATTCAAAATATATATACAAATCATTTGGTTACTACTGATAGCATTACATAAATAATAATTAACAGAAGGGCCATGAAGTGATAGCAACAATAACAGCCAACGTAATAATAAGAGTAATAATAATCATGATCATAATAATAAGAATAAAAATAGAAATAAAAATACTAAATCAGGAATAACAGTAAATATGCAAATGATATTGGCATTTTGAGGCAAGAACAGTTCTACACTTATATTTCATAATAATGTTCATTTTAAATAAATTTATTTTGGTCAGTTTCTTTTACTATTCGAATTCCTGCTGTCATAATATATATAGTAGAATAGTCACCAACCTTCTGCTTGCTCAGTTTGTCAGTAGGAGCTTATGTTCTTATGTTCAAATACCGGAATCGGCTGTGCAACATTCTTGTTGTCATTTCTTGTGAGCTTACACTCCCTTCTTTATGACCAAGCTGAAATGATGGTGGCAAACATTATCATGGCTTAAACTTCAAAGTTTTATTCTATTTATTTAGAGTATTCTTTCGAACAATTAATGTAAATACTTCAGTTAGAAAAAAGATAAAAATCATTCATAGATTCGCTTCCTTTATCACTTAATATCTCTCTTGGAATTTCGAAAATCAAACCATTATCTTACTGGCGGAGTAGGGGACATAATTAAAAAACAACTTCACCTCGGCCATACCTGGGCAGGTGGAACGTCACTACGTTGCCTCTCGAAATATTTACATAAACATATCCTTTAATAGATATTGCAATGTCTACATCACCTCCCGTTAAAACTAGGCGCATCTCAGCTTATTCTTGAAGATGGGTGACTTGCGATCTCACTCTCCAAACACTATCCCTTTCTTCACACTCAGGTCAGTCGCTGTTTCTCGTTATACACCCCCCACTCACTGCTACTTCCGCCCGCACATTTGCTTACCCATTCTCTTTCGATGGCGACTTCCCCCATTCAGTCTCCCATTCACAGCGCAACATTTCTCTCCCCAACATTCTGAGGGAGTGTGTTGTTTGACGGTCTCTTTGAAGCCCCTCATCTGGCCTCCTCAGCTCATCTCTATCAACGGTTATTGGTCCCACGATACTCCCCATCTACGGTATGGTAGGGCGACACCCTAACTTCCCAATCAAAGCATGTACTCGATTCTGTTTCCCCGCCTGCGTGACATTTTAACAAAAAATAAACTTGTTATATTGAACAGCTATAATCTGAATGACATTACACAAGTCTCTGATTCTTCAAAGGATATGGCACACACGTATTTTAATAGCAAATAAATCAGTACAGTAACTATTACTTTATAATAACGAAGTTGAGAGATCGATCGGTCATTTCTGCATTCCTTTCTTGAAATTATTACACGTGATAAAAGAAAAACCTTAAAAATGGATTCAAGTTTATATCTCAAAATAATTTTTACGCACATTTCAGAGTATACAAAAACTCTACAAGTTTTATTTTATTTTTAAACACGGCCACTCCTGCAAACATTACTCAGTAAAATTACTCTACTTCTGCTTTAGACAAGGAACATAAAAATGATTTTACACATACATAAATTTTTTCTCAATTAATATCAATGCCTTCGCCTGTTTAATACTTAACTTTGGCAATAATAAAAATAAATTGAACACCCTTCAAATGCAATTTCTTGTTACATTGTATAAATTATAACAAAAATCGAGTTTATCACAAATTATCTAGTTTAGTAGTGGGTACAGAAATTCTACTTCTATTAATTTACTAACGCCATACTCCCTTTTATATGCGGGGTGGCTGAGTCAAAGCATAACGGCAAAGAATAATGGCGGAGACCTCTGACTTCAATTTCTTTTAATAATTGTCCCATTACTCACTGGATAAAAATTACAAGTACTAAGCCATTTTGGGATGCTGCTTGAAGAACGTCACGGCCACAGGCACTGGAGGAGGGGGTTTTCCTTTCTTCTGGGCTCGTTGGTTTTCTCGCCGGTGTCATCTATATCGCTCATAAAATCGCCGATTTACCATCCCAGGCATCTTCTTAGTCGAATTCAGCAACAGATTACGCCTGGTAGAGGCGTTGTTTCTCAATTCAACATTCACATGGCTCCGCACGGTGAAATACATGAATCGCGCTGAATTTTTCTCCCAAGTTGACCACTCGGCTCTCCAGTTGACGTTTTTCAGCCTTCGTGAACGAAGTCTCAGCGACTTTCCTTCAGAGTCAAAATGTAATGCAATTTTTACTGCAGGGTGCCTCTACTATATGGGGACGGGAATGAGGTGTGACTTGCTGAGCTTTCTCTAACATCTGAGAGTCGTCAGAGTTTGAGGTGTTGCTCTCGGTGTCTATTTCATCGTCAGTGCCGTCGGCTACACTACTTCTCCTTGAGGGAAGTTTTTTCTAACTCGAGGATTCGACGAATATTTTCTACCTCCAACATTGCTTCCAGAGATGCGTTATTATCTGTGTTTTGCATTTTTTTTTCACGGCATGAGATGCACTGGCCTGTAAATCTTTTTGTCTCTTCATGGTAATTTAGGTGTGGTATCGTCATAAGCTGCCACCACTGTCGTATAGTGTTATTCTAAGACTATGCTTATTCTATAGCATGTGAGGTGATAACAGATATGCACAGGCTGATTTACGTTAAGTTTATTTAATTCTACACTCATTCTACACCTCAGAGCTCCCCGTCCCTACACTTATTCTACACCTCAAAGCTCCCCATCCCCTTAAGGTAAAATCTAAGATCTTTTTTGTGCCCTGCAAACTTCTATCTGAAAAAACTCCTCTCTTACAGCTGCTTACTTTTTTGTACGACCAAGATGGCAGGGCAAGATAGGCTTGGGCAGTCTCAGGCAATAGGCTTCCAGAGAAAAGGGAGTGCCTGCCAATTCCATGTGGTGTTAGGGGCATGGCTATCAAGAAGGCCAATCGGACACAAGGGGGGCCTATATACGTATTTTCGCAGGTGGATGTGGATACGTACATGGAGATATTGGTTTTTGGCCCTCGTGGGAATGGCTTGAACTTTGTGACAATTTTTTTTACCTCTATCGGCATCTGGCACTGATGTGTTAGAGGCCTTTGGGCTGAACCATAAATCTCTTGTCATTTCTCTGTAAACACACATCCTGCCCAGGAAAACAACACTGTAAAATATCAGTTATGCTACTTGAATATCCCTGACACTACGTGGGCTGTGTTGCAGTTTTTAATTAAAATTTCTTTACGACACTACCCTAACCTAACCTTAACCTTACCCAACCAAACTTAACCTAGCTTAACCTAACCTAACCAAGCCTCACTTAATCTAAGCTAACCTAATCTAACTTAACCTAACCTAACTTAGCCTAACCTAACCTAACTTAACTTAACCTAATATAACCTAACTTACCTTAACCTAACCTAACCTAACTTAACCTAACCTAGCTTAACCTAACCTAACCTAACATAAGCAAAACTAACCTAGCTTAACTTAACCTAACCTAAGCTAACTTAACCAAACCTAACATAACACAACCATCCCAACCCAACCAACCTAACCTACCCCAACCTAACCTAACCTAATCTAACCCAACCCAACCTAACCTAGCCTAACCTAACCTACCCTACAACCTAACCTAACCTAGCCCATTACCTAATCTAGCCCATAACCTAACCTAACCTGGCCAACCTAACCTCACCTAACCTGCCCTTACTTAATCTAACCTCACCTAACCTAATCTAACCAAGCCTCGCCTAACGTAACCTAATCTAACCCATTTCCTTAGCTAACCTAACCTACCCTACCTTTACCTAACATAACCTAACCTAACCCTTACCTAATCTAGTCTAACCTAACCCTAACCTAACCTTCCTTATCCTAACCCTAAGCCCTAACCCTAATCCTAACTCTAACCTTACCTTGCCTAACCTAACCTAACCATAATCTAATCTAACCTAACCTAGCCTAAGAGCACTCAAGGGCGTCTGGAAGGGCAACTGCCAGTCATCTGGAAGTCAAAAAAGAAGGCTTAGATAACCCTTCAAATATTAGAGGACTGGTTCAGCAACCATTTTATCCCAGAAGCGGAGAGGTACTGTACATCTAAGGGTCTGCCCTTTAAGGTGTTGCTAATCCTGGACAATGCCCCTGGTCACCCTGCCCATTTGGATGACTTTCATCCTAATGTAAAGGTGGTTTACCTTCCACCTAATACCACTTCCCTGTTTCAGCCAATGGATCAGGGGGTCATGCCTATTTTAAAGCCCACTGCCTCTGAAAAACAATTGCTATGGCTCTCAGAGCAACTGAGAAGGACAAGAATATGACTCTCAAGGACTTCTGGAAGTCTACAATATTCTTCATGCTGTGAAGAATATTGGTTATGCTTGGGAGGAAGTGATGCAATCCAACTTGAATGGCGTATGGAAAGAAGAACGCCCCTATTTTGTGAATGACTTCTGAGGTTTTGAGGAGACAGTTGAAACTGTAACCAAGAACGTTGTTGTCATGATTAAGGGGCTCGAGGTGGAGGTAGAGGCTGATGATGCAAAAGAGCTCGTGGAATCTCATGGCAAGGAGTTACCTACTGAGGACCTCATTCAACTGGAAAAGCAAATGATTGAAGAGGAGGAAGAACTATCAAGCCCAGAGAAAAAGATATTCACAACCAAGGAATTAGAAGAATTGTTTGTCTGGGCAGAGGACTTGTTGGCAAAGCTTGAGGGTCAAGACCCCAATGTTGTACAATAAAGTGGATAGAGGGATCGATGATACTCTGAGGTGTTACAAGGAAATATATGAGGAGAAGAAGAGGGCAATCTTTCCAGACTCGCCTTGTCCAATTCTTCGTAAAGATATAGTCCCAAGCAACAGATCCTGTACCCACTACCTCAGGTGCCTCTACCTCAATAGACTCACCTTCCCCAGTACCTCCATTATGTTCTTTTGACTCTCAAGACTCACTTGCCCCAGTCTCCTCAGTACCTGCCTCTCCAGCTTCCATCTCCCAATAAGCCAGTCTCTCTTTCCCTGGCAACGCCCCTTCCATTATGCAAGCCAACCACACCAGTAAAGGTAAGTTATAATGCACTGTACTGTAGTGTAATTTTACAATGGATATATTTTAAAGGTAATCAGTACTATTAAGTTTAGAAATAGTATTTTGTTTTATCATAGATTAAGTTCACATATTTTTTTCCAATGTTTTAAATTATTTTTATGTTACTTAGTTTGGGGGACCTAGGTTCGAATTTTGGTGTATTCCGACTTACGTCGAAATCCAACTTTAGTCAGCTGTCAGGAAAGGAACCCTGACATTTAACGATGACCGTCTGTATATATATATATATATATATATATATATATATATATATATATATATATATATATATATATATATATATAGTGACAAAATCTGGACCTAAATGTTAAGCTTATGATGCTTAAAGCTAATAACCAGAGAACTGTACATCCTTTGTAATTATATAAGAAACGACGCTTGTCCTTCAAAGACAGTTTGTGTTTCATCTTTTCAGCTTGAATGAAATCGATTACCTGTGATGCACAATTTTTTTGCAGTGTAAGTCGGATCTTGATATTCAGGGGAAAAATTTGCTTGTCTTGAGCTCTTGCAGCTTTGACAACAAACTGAAGGCCAGCAACCACAAAAACGGAGACTCTGTATTGGACCTGAATCTAATTGGTAATTTTCCCGAGAAGGAAATCTTAAGCTTCCTTCAGCTGGCAGAAGAAAGGTAAGGCTGGCTTGTAAATCGAACAAATTCTATTAAAACATGGAGAATTCGTTTCCATGCTATGGTTTAAAGTTTATTGTAGCTAAGCTAGAACCCCGATATATTATTTTACATCATATCACATCATTGAGCAAAATTTTTCTGAGTCATTAATGGTTTGTTCAAAATTTTTTACAATCTTCGAATGCACTAAGAAGTTTTCAAGAGCCAAAAAAATGACCTATCGTACTAGTAGGCTATTTTGCATTCATTATTGCATGCAGTGGTACTTATCAAGGCTCGAACTTTCAGACTGAATTTACCAGTGTTACAAAAGGTGATGCTCAATGTTTCAAAAAGAAGTGAGGCTGATTCCGAAGTACATGAGGATATTTCAGCATATATAAACTTACAAGCAGTTGAAGGTTGCGGACCTTTCTCTATGTTTGGAAAAATGTGTCACGCCTCTAGGAAGGCAAAAATCAAGCCAAATGAGGTGAGCCTGAAAAAGGTCTGTATACTTTATGAATAATGTGCTAAATATACTGTCACACGTCTATTTACATGAGGCTTTACAAAATAACCTCAATCTAAGAGGTTTAGTATGGTAAGCATAACAGGCCATATTGACATCATAAATGTATTTATTAATTTTTTTTTGCCAAGGTTGCTGAGAAAGTGAAGAGTTTCTTCCGTCGGGACAATTCTCATTGGCCAGGGAATGTATTCTTGCCTAAAGCTTTTTACATGCCATCGACAGGCCCTCCTAATGAGACAAGACCAATATTTTATCCACAAGCTTGGTCATGGCAGTTCGTTGCCATTGATGAAGTAGTAAGTGCTTGTATTTAAAACTGTACTGTAGTTGCAATATATATATATAAAAAAACTAACAAATAAATAAATAGACAGGTTGAGAGCCTAGGACAACTACAAACGTCTTCAATCTTTGGCCTCTATCTTCAGAATAAGTGGTCAAAATTCTAAAGGAACTTGAGTCAGTATCGTCACTGGATTTGTAAACTTTTCTCCAATTACGTCAATAAATTTAGAAATTCATGATGTTAGTTCTTCCGCTCCATATAAGTTTGTGTATATTTGACCAATACTGCACAATATGTTACAAAATATACCCAGCAAAATAATAATTAATTTCTTGTTATTGGCTTTAAAACAAATCTAGACTCTTAGATGAAGTCTGCATTCGACAGAGGATGCTTAATATTAATTTCCTTTCATTAATTCAGGTAAAGCTAATGGAAACATTGGAAACGGAGAGAAAAACTACAAAAGAAGAATAGAAATAGCTTCTGTCTTTCTCTGTATGCATCAGGTACACTGGTTATGTTTACTTCACTGCAGAAACAGTAAAATATGGAGTTATCATTGGCGATATTATTGAAGGAGCAGCTTCTAAGCTGCAAAGAATTGTGGACATGTCTACAGCAGCCGTAAAAGTGAAACAAGCATAGTTTGAAATATTGATTCACATTTAGCAGACTGATCTTTAAAACTTAAATCTTCTTTAGTTAAAAGTATGAAAGTATATGAAAGCACTGCATTCAAAATTTCTTGTGTGATGCTCTTTTCCAACATTTTGTGCTCACTCTATACACAAACATTTGTTCTTCTAGACGTAAATGACCTACCAGTCTGTAAATTCCTTCTTGAGTATGTTTACAGATGATGCAAAGATTGTGAAGAATGTAAATGACGAGAACATTGGTAGAAAACTTCTGGAGGACCTAAATAGTCTTCACGAATGACCAGAAATTGTGGCTAATGAAATTCAGTATATCAGTATGTAAGGTAATGAAAATGGGTACAAGTGCGAGAATGTCCAGACTTGGATACTCAATAACAGGTGCAGAACTTCAAGAGAAGGAGAATGCGAGATCTAGGAGTAAACATTTTGACAGATTTGTCTCCGGAAATGCATATAAATGGCATCTTAAGGACAGCAAATGCTTTCTTAGCAAATGTAAAGGTAGGCTTCAGACACATGGACGAGGAAATGTTCAGAGATATTTATGTAGCTTACGTGAGGCAAGAGTTTGAATATGAAGACCTGTTTTGGAATCCACGCTTGAAAAACATATAAATATGCCAGGAAAAGTTTAGAGACATTTCATGAAACAGGTGCCAGAAATACGCAATCTCAGTTATGAGGAGAGGCTTAGGGAATTAGACTTACCATCACTCGAAGCTAAATGAGTGAGTTTTTCTTTCATAAATTCCTTCATATTTTTGAGAGAGGATAGGTTTCGAGATATTGATATGGTTGGCTCTAGAACTAGAGGTAATAGTTTGAAGCTTTGTAAAAAACTTCTTTGCAGGATATAAGGAAGTATTTCTTTATTGTAGCTGATGAATGGAATTCGCTAAATGAGGAGGTAGTTAATGCTAACTTAATTCATAGTTTTAAGGAGAAATATGGTAAGTGTCATTGAGTATAAAAATGGAACTGACCAGGAGATGGAGTTACAAGCATAGGATTTTTTTTCCCCGTAAGCACAATTAGGTAGCCACAAATACACACAAAAGCAATCAAGTGCAATGTACTTCAAACATTTTCTCATCTAGGATCTAGTATTTCTATTACAAAAAGATGCCTCATCTAAAGATAAAATATATTGCCTTAACTAAAGGCATATTCATATAGTTAGGAATATATTAAAGTAAATAAAGTTAAAAATATGGTTTTCTAAAGTTTATTTACTTTGACAATGAGTAAAATTAATACAAAGCATAATGAATATACAGTATACTAATATAATGTTAAAAACTCTATTTCCATATAAAAAAATCCTAAATTAACGGATATGCATGTTGAAAATATAAGAAATATAATATTTAAATTGAGCATGATGTTTCACCTCACATATTTTATATTAAGGAGGGGGTAGAAGAGAATGGAATAATAGAGGCAATATACTCCCAGCTACCTCTCATGAAATCTTGACTTCAACTCCTCCATTTGGTTTCCACAGCGTCTCTTCGTCAATCAACTGAGGATGGGATGGAGAGTGCAGTGACGTCCATCGTGTTTTAGTGTGGTAATTAGTAGTTGTGCCTACGGTGTGCCATGATGATGATGATGATATTCTCCCTTGAGGGTGACCGGGCCTTCCCTTTTTGGCCCGCAGGTGGGGTTGTACCAATCTGTAATGATAACAGAAAACATGTGTTCAGCTGAAGATTATTAGCTTACATCAAACCAATATTCTATTAGTAGCCTTGGACAGGTTGAGAAATTGGTTCTCAATCTCATGAATTCATGTTTTGGTGATGATTGAGAGTTATTATATAGTTACCTGGGTGGAAGGCATTGACTAATGGTATTCAGTAGACTGTCCATGTAATTGTTTGTTGCTAGTCTGATTATGGAGCTAGCAACATGAAGGGCATTAGGATCTATGCTGGATGTTTCGTGGGCACCAGTTTTCTGTTGAATTCCTGAAAAGGCATCACATTCGAGGATATAGTGGAGCAGTGGATGTGGTGAGGCTTCCTGGCAGAAGGTGCACTCCCTGATCATATCCTCCACTATTTGCCAGGTGCACTTGTACCCGAGCCTCAGAAGGTACACATTGACTGCCGTGCTTCGTCAAAGGCTCTTGGGCAGGTGATTTGCTGATGATTGGTGGTGGCTTTTTACCACCAGGTGGAGGGGGTGCTGATGTCTGTGCACGGGTTGTGTCTAGTTAGTAAGGCGTTTAGGAGTGACTTGGTGGCTTTGGTTCTTATCTGTTGAAACCCAGGAGGCAGAGATATTTGGATTTTTGCTCTAAGAGTGGCTTGTTTGGCAGCTTGATCGGATTCCTCATTTCCCTTGATGCCGGTGTGGCTGGGAATCCAGGCAAGAGTTATGGCTTTTCCAAGGCTGATTGTTCTGTGGTAGAGGTTGAGAATGGTGGTGATGGTGTGTACATTGTCTTTGAGGAGTGGCTTCTTGATGGCTTGTAAGGCGCCTTTAGAGTCAGAGAGAATTAGGGCATGATAGGCTCCTTGCTGGGCGAAGAAATTGAGGGCGTTGGCTATGGCAACAAGCTCAGTGTGGAGCGAGGAGCAGGAGTTTGACAGTCTCCAGGATTGAACCTGGTTTTCGGTGGTGAAGGCGGCGGCTGAGTCTCCAGTTTCTTGATTTACTGATCCATCAGTGTAGAGGACTTGGCAGTTTAGCCTGCTCCAACTCTGAATTTTTTCCTTGTATATGTTTTTAAGGACAAGCGGGTTTACTGAGCTTTTGGGGTTGTCAGGGAGCTCGATCTTTATGTCGAGTGGTTGGTCGTTCCATGGGGGTGGGCATCGGTATTCTGGAAGTGGAGTGTCCTGTATCTTGGCTAGGATGTCCTCCCTGGCTGGCAATGCTTGCAGGAAAGCACAGACCTTGGCTGCCCAGGTTCTAAGATGGTGGTCGGGGTGGCGATTGAGAGCTAGCCAGAGATTTGTGCCAGCGAGGCAAGTATGTTGGACAGTGGTGGTTTTGGCCACAAAGAGGGTTAGCTTTTGCTGAATGTCTTCTCTCTTTGTCCACATGGGGGCTCCTAGCATGGTACACATGGCGTTATTCTGTATGACTTCTATCTCGTCCCATTGTTGGTCTTTTGGTAGCCAGAGTGTGGGACAAGCATAGTCTATGAGGCTTCGTATGGCTTGTCCATAGAAGGTTTGAGGACACTGAAGGATGCACCGTCGTAGAGGCCCAACTTCCGACAAAAGGCCGCTTGTCGCTGGCTGCATTTGTCGTGCAAGTGTTGAATTTTGGGTTCAAAGGTTAGTCTGCCATCGATGTGTACACCCAGGTATGGGTGCTTGGTAACCCAGTCCATAGGCTCGATGCCTATGACCAGACTAGTGTCTGGTCTCCGCTGGTGGATGGGTAGGGCCTTGGTCTTGCGGGCATTGATTTTAACTCCGAGGGAGATGGAGGCTTGGTGAATCTTGGTGAGGCAGCACTTGGTCTTGTTGGAGCTTCTGTCGCCTATTGTGACAAGGGCAAAGTCGTCCGCATAATTAAAGAGTTTTGCTCCATGTGGAAGTGCAATGTCCATAAGTTTTTCCATGAGACAATTAAAAAGGAAGGGGCTAAGGATTCCACCTTGGGGGGTCCCATTTTCGTGGTTTTTGTAGATGGAGTAGTGCTCTTCTATTTTGACTCGAGCAATACGGGTTTGTAGGCTCTGCTTGATCCATGAGAGAAGGTTTCCTTTGATCTACTTCGCGCCGAGAGCTGAGAGTATCACCGGCACATTGGCTAGTTCAAAGGTCTCCAGTTTGTCTAGGAAAATGATGCATCCACGGTAGTTGTTGATATATGATAGCATGGAGGCTATGCATTCTGAGAAGCCTAAACTGGGCTGGTAGACAAACATGTTTCTGGGAAGGGTGGGCATTTCCAGCGAACTCTGTTGAGTACCATCTTTTCTGCCGTCTTGCTCAGGCAGCTCAGGAGGGAGATGGGGCGAGGGTTGTCAGGGTCCTGTGGTTTTGGGATGGGATGAATGTCTGCTCTATTCCATGAGGCTGATCTGATTCTTTGTGTGTATGTTGAATTGATCAGAAAGAGCAGAGCAAGTTCCCCTTGGGGCCCCATATTTTGAATCATCGTGTATGTGATTCTATCAGCACCTGGGGCTGTGTTCTTAGAGCTTTTGCTTACTCTTTGTAGCTCAGTCAGAGAGAAGGGGGCATCTGTTTGGTCTTCAGTTTTGATGGCCTCTTCTATTTCTTCCCATCTTGCCAAGGTGAGGTCCTGAAGAGTTGTTATGGTGGCAATGGGGAGCTGGTTGGAGCTTGCTCTTTCTGCGAATTTGATGGGGAGTTCTGCTGCCCTGCTGGGATCCCTGTGGGGGATAATTTTAGGAGGTTTTTCTTTAGCAAAGGAATTAATGCACCTCCACATCTGGCCCACAGAGGTGTGAGCATCTAGAGTGGAACACCACACTAGTCATTTTTTCCTCTTAATTGTGTGTGTCTCTTCATGGATATTCTTTGACTGCCTGGAGGGTGTGGTAGGAGTCTTCAGTACAACGTTTTCTGTGCATTTTTTGGATGACATTGAGCTGGTGATTGAGTTCTTTAACTCTGTCACAGTAGTGCCACCTGTCACGATGAGCAGTGTGATGTGGCCTACAGAGAGGGATGGAAGAATATGCTGCAGCTTGCAGGGCACTGACTAGCTCGGCCTCAG
The DNA here is from genome assembly GCA_037179515.1 of Halocaridina rubra. Classification (NCBI taxonomy): domain Eukaryota; kingdom Metazoa; phylum Arthropoda; class Malacostraca; order Decapoda; family Atyidae; genus Halocaridina; species Halocaridina rubra. Next base: position 15,541 of record JAXCGZ010015317.1, on the reverse strand, counting down.
CTTGGCCAATGTCTCCAGATGGTGTGCAGGCTGAATACCAATTGCTGAGGTGCTCCTGGATTCGGCCCCAGTCGACCTTCTTGAAATTCCATCAAGGGGGAGGAGCAGGGATTTGGAAGATTTCAGGAATTGGCAGTGTAAGATGGATCCCGTAGTGGTCACTTGTGACCAGGGGATGAACTCTTCATGTGGCATCTTGCCTTAGGGAGTTGGAGACAAAGGTGAGGTCCAATATTCCACCTCTGTCATGAGTTGGCTCATGATTGTTGAGAAGGGTGACGTCTTCTTGGTCATCCAGCAGGCTCATGATATGTCTGCCTGCAGCACAGGGGCACTCATACCTGAATCATCTTGGATGATGCTCATTAAAGTAGCCTCCTATTACCAAGTCACAATGGCTGTCTAACCCGAAGAGGGTCGACAGGTCTAGGCTGCCATCGTGTTGTCTGTAAATGTTGTACAGATCTATGCAGCTGCCCTGAAGTTTGATGTTAACAGCAAGGACCTGGACATCTTCACCGCAAAAGATTGGTTGGGTAAT